>JAVTVY010014734.1:0-61757 GCA_036873755.1 Hanleya hanleyi | reverse complement strand
TAATTTGTATCTCAATGACTTGCAAACCTACCTACTATCTAATACTGATACATGTCCCAAACTGAACGGTCAGCTAGTATCACATCTGCTTTTTGCAGATGACTTGATTCTGTTATCAACAACTCCTGAGGGCCTACAAAAAAGCATTTCTTCCCTCTGGCGGTTCTGTCAGGACTGGAAACTTGTTGCCAATCCTGTCAAAACTAAGATCATTCCATTCAATACAAACTTCAAGCGTAGTAAATCTATTGTCTTCACATATGGAGAGAACTCCACTATAGAAGTTGTACGGGAACATGTCTATCTTGGTGTAACATTCACTTATACTGGTTGTTATAAGACTGCCAAAGCTGTTGCAAAACAGAAAGGTTTAAGATGTTGGTTCAAGCTTAAACAGTCTCTTACCACTGTGGATTATGTTCCTGTCCAAACCCTTCTTAAACTATATCATGCTGTTGTAAAACCGGTTGCTGTATATGGTGCAGAAATTTGGGGCAGCAAACTTCCTAAATCTGCTGCTGACTTGTTTGCTAATAATATGTGTGATACAGTGTCCACCAGAGTGAGTAAATCCATACTTGGTGTCTCTAAATATTGCTGTAATTCTGCTGCTCTGTTTGAAACTGGAATTTACCCTTTGTCCTTAAACATATATACCAATATGATCAAGTACTGGACACGATTATGTGATGTATCTGATGATCGGTTGCTGTACCATGCATACAAGGAGGATATTGCACTTATGTATACTAACCCAAAATTAGCATGGTCTTGGAAGATACATCAGTTATTAGCTGTATTGGGTGTAGGTGATTTATGGAATTCTCCTGCACAACCAGCTATCCTTACTTCCATAGTTGATGATACACTGAAAAGTCTTTTTCAATGTATAGCTAAATCACCCAGCAGTGCCAAATTGGCTCTCTATTGGCAGATTAAAGAAAATTTTGGGCCTGATGATTTCTTATATGATGTGCCAAACTTCAAGCACAGGCAAGCACTTACAAAATTAAGAACTAGCAATCACAGTCTGTCAATAGAGACAGGCAGGTATACTGCTGTGCCATCCACAGAAAGATTCTGCCCTTTTTGTAACAACAATACAATAGAGGATGAATATCATTTTCTGTTTGACTGTCATTTATGTGTTAGTGAAAGACAGTCTCTCTTCCACCAATTAGGTATGCTATCTATTGATGTACCTTCTAGCATCAGTGGAAAATTGGAAATGTTTCTAAAACCATCAGACAATGTTGCACGGCTAATCTGTGCACATATATACAATTGTTTCCGAAAAAGAAAAATGTCTGTTTAATTACCACACACAGATAGAGACTCAGATGCCCTCCAAGTCCATGTAGAGCAGGTTAAAATTAGCTCGTTCTTGTATAGTTCATATATATCTTGTATATGTCCGAAAGACAGAAACGAAGTATATAACCTGGTCATATTTATATTTAAGCCAGTTTATGGGTCCACAACCATGTACACTGTCAAAAGGTTTGCGGTACTGAACCGTTGTAAGTTTATTGATTAGTGTCATAAACAAGGGTTACAACTAGCACATATATCCTGACACTGTTCCAGAGTAAGGGAGACAATTCCTCCCTTGATATTGTCTAGGGCAAGGGAGACAACTCCCATCATGACACATTGTGATTAGGACATTAGGCCTAAACATCTTGTATAATAAGTTGATCTTGACTGTTTATTGGTATTCCTCTTGTTAAATTTGTATACGGCCTCGATGAGGTGTTTTATACAATAAAATGAATCTGAATCTATGCATCTATCCAGGCTAAGGTGAACAGCATCAAGAAAAGTGCGTAGCATGCTCGTGATGTTCACCGTAGCCTGGATAGACGCACATGCACGATGTGCCATTTTAATTAATATCAATGCTTACCGTACGCCAATTAAATCCATCGAAGTTTGAGTGTCATACAAAGAGCATTGAATAGGGAATAATTACACATGATAATATGTATCGATAAGTGTCACTAATTAGCGATAAGTACAGTTTGAAAACGAAACTTCGCTAGAAAACAGCATCGCTCCGCGCGTTCGTACGATATCTTTAAGTACAAGGCGTTCTGATATGTAACCGAACGATTGGAATGGCGACTGTTATTTCACATGAATGAATATCCATTAATATTGCCCATAACCTCAGAAGAAATGTGAAAGAAATCCAAAGGAGGTGTTCGCTTTAGATGGATTTTTTTCCTTTCAGCGTCGCTCTCTGTTGCTCTATTGTCTCGCTCTGAGCCGGCCGGTAAATTGTGACGTAATGCTCAGGTATTCCCCAACTCTTTATCAGCTCGACGAGGCCAGTCTAATGGGAAGTTTTGGTTCATATCCCCATACAGTTACCATATATATTTTCATGAACGATCAAACTATTTACGAACAATAGTCAGTGGTATATAATATATAAATCTACTCAAAAACTGACCACTCCCTGCCAAATGTTCTGCGAACAATAAATACGGGAAGTAACTGCAAAAAAAACATATTAGCACAAGCATGGTCACTTGGGAAAGCAAGCGTCACCGCTTGTTGAGGATCATTTCCTAAATAAATATAGAATATGTTTAAGTTGCAAAACTGAACACCTACATCTACGGAAAATGGGAAATGAATATATCCATATTGTAGTGAAGAAACATTGAAGAATAGCTGTAACTGCTGTGAATCAGGAATTTCCCCTTTTTTTTGACCCAGCAGGCCTTCATATTGGAAATCTTTTACATTTTAACTTTTCCGTTCATAGTTACAACTTTTATCTTTTCGTTGCCCTCAGACGAAATACTCTTGTGTGGAAGTTAAATATATGTTTAACAATTATTTTTTGCTCTATTGGATCGTCACAATATTCAACCACTGACCAAGTGCATGGTGTGGCTGTGTGTGCGTGCAACTCTATGGTCACGAATTATAATAACATAAGCGATTAATTGCGATAGCGGTTCGTTGTCTTTATTTCACGTCACTATTGCACTTAAAGTCCAAATCAAGATCGAAAAAAAAGGATAAAAATGAAAAAAAAAAAAAATTATGACTTGGAGTTTCGAACCCAAAAGTTCGCGTTCCTTTGATTTGTAGTCCGACACTCTAACCATTCGGCCACGAAGCAGCTACAATTTTTGTTTGGAGGAATCCGAATGGCGGTGAACTTCACCCCTACAGAGCATTCCAAGCGTTTTGATATATTTCTATATTAAAAAAATACGACACCTTTAACCAAAACGATTTTTCAGTATCATTTAGAATCAAACCCACCGAATATGGATATCTATGACTCGTTTTGGTTAAAGGTGTCATATTTTGCATACGAAGGGAATTCCCTCTAAGAATATCACCAAAAATTGCAAAAACAAACAAATGCCTATGTTCTAATACTCGTAATATTTTTTTGATACATCTCTTTTCGGTGAAAAGTCAGAATACAAAATTTCAGTGTCTTCTCTCTCAAGCTAATAACCTTTGAAGTTAACACGAGAAAATTATATTTTCGGTTATAAACGCAACACACTAAGGAAAAAAATACAGTCAAACCGAACACCTCCTTTCTAACACCATCTCGCCTGTGTTGCGAAAATAGCCTCACCGGCTGACCACTGTTTCACCGGCTGGCGACGGTCGGATGTAGGGGGTCATTCTGACAATTTAAAATAATACCATCCAAAAACAACAGCAAATTAATTTTCTTTAGTCTACAAATCAACCTAATTAACCAAGTAACGAGCCCCTGCGATGAAAACGTAACGCGTATCACATATACAGTAAGATTTATTCTTGCAAGGACAGTATATATTGCGAGTAAAATATTTCTTATTGTGTGAAAAATAATGAAAAATCTATGACCTGCACATTCAATACCACAAGGCTGTGAATACGATATACATGTATTTATCTTATCGGGGCACACCGGTTATCAGAGCATCTTCACAACTCCAGGTAAATCCTAAATTCTAATTACATTGGCTCGCCAGTATGATGAGGGGGAGTCTCTTATATAGAGACCATGCGAAAACAAGTTCGCACGCTAGTCTTTTACTGGGAGGAATAACAAACCCGGTTAAATGATTACAGCATATACTCGGGTAAACAGTAACAACATGCTATACTCATAATATGGCCTAATGATTAGTCTGATTCGTTTTTCTAAACGTAAGGGCCTCTGTTACCGTTCACGAACAAACAACTTGATGGTAAGTCCCCCTAAGTAACAGTATTTTAGTATGAATGAGAGAATCTAAGAAATAACATGGCTTTCAATGGGATTGTAGGGTTAATTCAGTCAAACATCTACACTCAACATTCTATCTTAGAAAACAATAAACATGGTGAATATTCAATTTATTTCTTCACATATTTACCGAATATTTAATGGATTCTTTTTCATCATGTCGATTTCTGGGAATAGAGATAAATGACAAAATCGCATGGTACTAGGAGAAAACCTCAAATCCAAAGTGTAGATAGGCTAAAAATCAAGTGTAAATTACGTTCATAAAGTTAGACCGCGGTTCGCAGTTCGCAGTTCGTTATTCGCGGGGACCAGTCATTCAGTCAGTCATAGCAGCGCCCCTAGCAGCGCCCCCTGCCGTCAGATTTGGGATATGAATATGCAAAGATATAGAGCATGGCATTCTCTCTTGCTATGCAGAGATTGGAGTTCAAAGTATTCATAATAAAAAAATTACAGATTTCCATATCTGCAGAAATAGTTGCTGATCCCCTCGAATAACGAACTAACTTTATGAACGTGTGTAAATTTGAGTTTTCCAGTCAGATATGGTAGCTGAAATATTAGCTGTTGTTCACAGTTTTAGGGATATACTAAGTTTATTATTCATACCCAATGAACATGAATGCTCTGCTCATTTGTCTATAAACATGATAAATGTCATCTCTATACACAAGACGTCATCTCCGTTAACACTTCGAATAAGCTTTGATGGTGCTAACCACCTAAAGCATTGAAACCCCGAGGCGTCAGTTTCGTCTACAAAACCACAGACGAGCCAATCACAACATACCCAACCACTGTGCGTAGGGCGACGTATTCTCTCAGTAGTTAACGCCATTTCTCCTAATATGGCGGGGCCAGATATATGTACATAGGACAGCCAATCAATGACCCACTCATACGGCCTATTTCGAAATTCAAATTGATTTGAGATCAATGACGTTTCATGTCTATATATCAATTCGTCGGTGAGTCGGTGGGCCTATATTACAAGGGCTAATTCGAAGTGTGAACGGAGAACTTGACTTGGGTATGAAGATGATAAATGTGGGTTTTGTTCATTATCCGAACGCATGGCACGATCATACGCAGAAACTTCTGCCCGTAGCCATGCGGTAACGGTGATATCTGTGTCTATTAGGGCGTTTCCCAAATGGTCACATCCGATTGGTCCCGTGAGATCCGCCATCGGCGCAATCACATTCATAGAACGAACACACATCTCCAGAAAGCGATGGATTGACAGGTACCTTGGTGGGCCTCGAAGTGCCCCCATCACAAAATGAAAAGCATCTTTTTCCTATGAACTGCCGCCGATTTTATTTCTTTCAAATATGTTAGGCCGTTTGCAATATGATTTTTCTTGAGAAAGACAAAGAAGCATGCACCATTATAGTGAGAAATAAAATAGCTAATTCGCACAACTTCGATTTGATCTCGCGTAGAATTCCACAGTCTTGTGCCTCGTGCACTCAAGTGAAACTGACATGTCTGGTGTCTGAGATTCCGAGGTCAAAATATTTGAATACAAATAATTTCATTGGCTCGTTTAAATGGAGCGGACATGTGACTTGATGCTTGGGGAAGATGACATCGGGCGAAATACACGGAGAATGAAGTCAATGAGCTAAGGGTAGTGTTAAGTGAAACGTGAAATGCCCTTAGCAAGCTAAGATGGTTTTGTTGAATACATGGGGTGACTTCCGGTAAATAAGAGGTAAGGAAACCCCTCAACAAGACAAAACTTTATTTTTTTATGGTGGAAGAAAATTCAGTGTTACGTACTATTATTATGTTTTTTCATATCTCGAGTGAATATCGCAATTCGAATTTGTTTTTGTGGTATACAGAGGGGAAACTGCTAATATATCTACGAAAAAAACGAAGAATCATTATAAAGTGATACCTCAACCATCCATCCGCATGCGTCCTGTTAATTTGTCGTCAGATATCTGTCGAGAATGGATTCAACTGGGTTCGCGCAGATGCAAAGCAGCAGGATTATACCACCGGCATCGTGTGAAGCTCTAATGACATCGAGATTGAAGTTTGTAAGAATACAAGACAGGTACCTATCGGTATATATATGTATGTTAGCTACGGTACATTCGCAATTACAAACGTTCCCTCTAACAATGTGCGACTCAGTCGTGTAAACGTGTAGTCAAGTAACATGACTGATTATAGTATCAGAGCCATGCCGTACGATTCAAGGCGGTTCACTGACGAAAATATAACATAAAAAATAGACCAAAATTTCACATCCACACATCCCCCAAGTCGCACTGTCACAACTTGTCCATTCGGTTTCGCGATACAACAAAATAGCAGCCAGAAATACTTCCGAATGAAGCAGAGAAAATCCGAGTCAAAAAATGTAAACATCTCCATCATGATACAATGGTTTTTCAAATATTATGCTCCCCCACCCGTCCGCCCCCCTTTCACTTATCCCTCTCTGTACCGTATCGGTACAATTGTACCGATAGAAATATAGTTCAGTGATTGCCTGTCATCGGCATACAGAAATGAAGAACTTCTAGACAAGTATTTTCATCATATCATACCTTGTTCGAAAGCTTGGAGTATTGTCTTTAAAACTAGGTAGGCGATGATAAGTATATACTTCTTTCATGTTCAGGACAGTTTTGATACCAACTTGAAAATGCCGGTATAGGGAGTTAAGGAGTTTACCCACAAACAATTTTAGATGGAATTTTGTTCTGTTCATTTTCTGTACTTTTTGATGTGGAATTCAAGATAGATGTTGATGGAAATATAGAGTTTTATGTATTTTGATCTAAAAATATTCAGTGATATAAGCCCTTATACGCAGTTCCAAGAATCGGAGGTAACAACGGCCTTTTTGTGGTATAAAGCGATCATTTATCTCTCTAAATATGTATGACTGAAAAAACTGACATATTTCCTAGATTATTTTACCTTAATTTCCGAGTTTCATAACAATTTTCCAATTAGTTTTAGTAAAATCACTAATCAGAGTCCGTTCACTGGGCCACCACTCTAGCTACACTGTTAACAATCGCCCGTAGATTTTACGGTAGAATACCGGCAGCTCAGGGTCCCAACCATCTACCGTAAAAATAACGGTGACCGTAAAAGTTGTTTCACGGTCACCGTAAAATGTACGGTGATATACCGTAAATTTTACGGCGTTACCGTATAATATTTATTGTATATATTTGTCTAAATTGAGATAAATATGCAAATGAACCAAAATATCATTCCGGAAACTGAAAATGACGCGTCATAAATAATAATAATGGGTTGGCGTTACACTACTGGGGTCGTTTCTGTCCACAGGTCCATTCACAGACGGGCATGCGCAGTGCCCTCTAGTATAAACCAGACCACGAGGAAGTTGTCTCACATAAAAAGGTTCAAACAGGCAAACATGGTACCCCAATAGTGTAAGTGAAATTAGCCAAAATAAAGCTTGTCCTTATGGTTCCAGTATCACATCCACTTATGGGTGCCAATCCCACCCTGAATGGTTAATGAAACTCAAGATAATTCCACAAGTCCATTTTCGTCCGAGTTAGCACGACGAAACAGTCACAGATTACGTTTTCTAACATCCAAATGAGGTGAAACAGGTATTACATTAACGATGAACTAATATAATATAACAAAGCATGACTTTTTGATTGAAATTAATGATGAACAGAGTAACCTCCCATTACATTTACACGGTTAATAGGTGAGTGAGTGAGTGAGTAGGATTTAACGTCGTTTTCAACATTGTTTCAGTCATATCACGACGGTTAATAGGTCATACGATCACCTCCCATATGTGACCTTATTCCAGGTTACGGTATTCTACCGTATTTTGACTGTGAATAACGGTATTCTACCTTATTTATGAATGTATGGTATATTACCGTCAAATTTACGGTAATATACCGTAATTCTGAAGATACGGTAGATTACCGTCAGCCTTACGGTAATATACCGTCTATTTAACGGTACTTTGTTACAGTGTAAATAATATATAGCCCTCACGAGTATGATGGCTATAGGTCGGCCCCAGTCACCTCCAGCGACGGTTTTAGATAATTTTATTACGAATCACCTACCTCTGCATTCTCGTCTCGCGAGACTCCCTACTGCGAGAAAGAGTCTCACGCGTAAATGGGAGCCATCCCCCCAAAATTTGGGGGGTGAGTAGGCGGCGTATGATTATCTGGCTTGTCACTGACCTGCTGACTCCGCCGAGTTAGAAGCGAATTGCTAAACATAACGTGGGCTATATAATTGGGAAATGACTCTTTCCGTTTCGGAGCATATCAATCGCGAACAAATTATTGTCGGTATGTATACTTGGCCGTGAAAGCGAGTTATCTAATACAGGAAGTAGTTCGCGGGTAGACACGGCTCGCTTTGAGAATGATGTCATGCTGCCTCGCTTTGATATTGGAGATTCAAAAATGTCACCAGTTTACATGAGAGTCGCTTTGGTCTCCCGCGGGTAGACACGGCTCTCTTTGAGAATGCTACCTCTGAAACTGCCGTACATCTAATCTCTATCCCCTCCTGCGCACTATTTTAAAATCTTGCGCACTATTGTGAAATAGTAACGCATATATCGCCGTCTGAATTTTCCAGTCGACAACTTCCACTTTATACGCGCCATGTTCAATTGTAAACGGCCAGCACACATATACCGTGACGTCACCAACATGGCGCGTAGAGAGTTGAAGTTTTCGACTGGAAAATTCAGACGGCGATGTATGCGTTACTATTTCACAATAGTGCGCAAGATTTCAAAATAGTGCGCAGGAGGGGATAGAGATTGGATGTAAGGCAGTTTCAGAGGTGGGTGATTCGTAATAAAATTATCTAAAACCCTCGCTGGAGGTGACTGGGGCCGACCTATAGCCCTCATGCTCGTGAGGGCTATATATTATTTAGCTACCACCACTCCTGGACGGCAATGCGTGCGTTTAACATGGTGTTGGCCCCTGGTACAGGTTTTATTTTATTTTATTTTGGACAGCTACAAAATTATTTGGCTGAACATTCTAACATTTGAACAACTACACGGCATTGATTCGTTAATAGGACTCGAAAGTGATACGAACTAAAAACATTTGCATGCAGTTAATTTAATGATTATGATAGATCCCCAGGTTGGTTATTGGATATCTCCTACCCAGCCCATTCTGGCCCTCCACAACGGTGTGGTGGTTATAATGATGGGAACCAGTGTTCTGGCATCCTCGTTCGGGGTATCTCTATCCTACAGATACCCGTGGTACATGTTCTTCATCGTGTGCATGAAAAATGCATCTTTAAATTTCAGCATTTAAACTTTAAAGATCGTGAATGTAAGAGTTTGTGATTACTTTGGGTGAGTCACACAAGTGACAATGGCAGTGGAAACATGAATGGAATAGTCCATGGGCCAATATTTGCTCCCCCCCGCCCCGCCCGCGGAGATTTGTGTGTACTATCATTTATAGATAGCTTATTGCATGTCGTTTCAATATCGGTAACCTCAGAGATATGCAGACAATTATGCACTATAAAATTATTGACCGATGGTCAATTTCTATTTTAGATAAATCAAAATTGAGAACCTATGTAACGTTTAAGCAAGCGTATTAAACTGAAAAATATCTCTTACATAGTGTAACCAAATTTGAACGTTCCTTTGTAGCTCAGCTCCGTTGTGGAGTTCTGCCTCTCACAGTCGAAGGGCAAATCTATAACATATGTAATAGCAAGAGTATTGAAGATAAAATTCATTTCATTTGCATCCGTAAATTTTATGAAAGGGAAAGTACGGAATTATTAGAGGGCATTATATTTCCAGCAAATTTTCTTTCGGTATTAATCTAAATGTATTTTTTTTATTGAAAAATTCACTTGGAAGATTTGCCATTTCATTGAAGTATGCTACTGTAAACGTGAAATTGAGCTGTATTCTGCTTGTAGTGGATGATAAGCCTGTATGGGCTGGGTAAAATTATTGTTATTTGGAACACAATTTGTTAGACTTGTACCTTCAACTGTAAATAAAAGTACTGACTGACTGACTATTTGCTTTTCGTCTTCACTTCAAAATATGATGGTTAAATTCAAAATGACGCTCATGTGAGATCATCCAAAAATCGAGCTCTTTCAGGCTGCTCATATAATAGGTATTATTCTTAGCTCATTGTGAAAACACCAAGGTTCCCGTATCAAAGCCTAACACCTAACGCCTAGTTTGAATCTATTTGCATAATTTTCAGCTTAAAAAATGATGGTTAATTCAAAATGGCGGAAATGTGGGGTCACCTGTCAATCATTAGCCTTAGCTCCTTGCTCGAATTTATCAAAACAGATCTCTAAGCTTTGATGATGCTCGTATAGCTCAAGGCGTTATTTTTAGCTCAATCTGCCAACTGATCAACACAGGGATATTCAAGCATCACCTGACATCTTACGTTTATTTTGAATCTATTTGCATATCCTTACTATCAAGATTTGATGATCAAATTCAAGATGGCAGCCATGTGGGGCCATCTAAAAATCATGCTTATCCTATGTTGCTCGTATACATGTAGTTCAAGGCATTATTCTTAGCTGAGTGTGCAAATTCATCGAAACTGAGGGGTCTCTTATCCTCGCGCCCAGTTGAATCTATCTGCTTCGTCTTCTTCTTAAATTATGATGGTTAAATTAAAAAATGGTGGCCATACGGATCATCCGAAAATCGTATTTTTCTTCATGTTACTCGTATAATTCAAGACATGTTACTCGTATAATTCAAGACATTATAAAAATAATGTCTTGAATTATACGAGTAACATGAAGAAAAATACGATTTTCGGATAAGATAAGTTCAAAATGGCGTTAATGACAAATCTTGAAATAATCTTTTTTATGTTTTTTCTCCTTCTGAAGATATGAAACTTATATTATATCGCGCAGAAGGACTTGATGTGTCTGAAATAATTTTGTATGAAAAGATTGGACTTTCATCGAAAAAATAATGACTTTTAAGTCCTTCTGCGCGATATGATATAAATTTGAAATTTATATTATATCGCGCAGAAGGACTTAATGTGTCTGAAATAATTTTGTATGAAAAGATTGGACTTTCATCGAAAAAATAATGACCGTTTGGTCATTATTTTTTCGATGGACTTATTCTTTCGATGAAAGTCCAATCTTTTCATACAAAATTATTTCAGACACATTAAGTCCTTCTGCGCGATATAATATAAATTTCATATCTTCAGAAGGAGAAAAAACATAAAAAAGATTATTTCAAGATTTGTCATTAACGCCATTTTGAATTTATCTATATGAGTAACTGTCCCTAGGATTCCTCAATTATGGCAAATTCAATGCTTAGTTACTCTAGTATGCACACTAATTCACCTCATATACTCAGGAGTTCCAATCGTGAAGTTTCCTACTCTGATCTTTGAAAATATATGATGCGAGTTGTAGAAAATCTGCAATTTTGAGGAATATGTCGGCCATACGTCATATTGTATTTTGGGGTCACGATATTGTCAATTTTCAAGAATAACAATACACTATTAGTTTTGTAACATATTAAAGTAAATAAGCACCGTGAACATAGTATTATAATGAGTTGAATGAGACCATAGTAACTGGTTGGTCATGAAAATTTGAATTTTACTCACGAGGAGGAATGGGATCAAGGAAATGCGTGTCTAGGGCACACCCACCAATGTATTTTTGACAAACAACCGGATTCTGATAGAACATGAGCATCTCCGTGTCTATTCCTTTGACCAGGATAATCTAGCCTTCTTTGAAGCTTTGACCGTTTTGAGCCAAGTCAATGAGAGAGACTTGTTACATGACATGTTAGTCTACTGCTCTTGATTATTATCAACATCGTGTCAGACTTACGTTCTTGAAAATAGTTTCTGCCCATAATATAAAACACTTAATTCTCATGCAGAGAGAGTGGCTAATATAGCTTCTAACACCACTGGTATCAACGCCCAACACTTCTAACACCCAATGTATAAAACAGAATAGCAAAACAGACATGAAAGTGTGTTTACAATATCTTCCCCTAATAAAATTTGTTTCTTGTCTTGCAATTTATTATGTAATTGATACATTGAATCCAATCAAATATGAAATTGAGATGCTCACAACCGAACTCATTTACATAAAAATGCTAAAGGGGGTTCGGGTGGGGTAGGAGTATTTATAAAGACATCTCTATTTATCGATTGCACAGTTGTGGTAATTGACGATTCTGTTGAAGGTTTTTTTGTGGTTGTGTATAGTATGTCGAGAGAGTGGTGAAAAGATATACATGCACCTGTGTGGCTGTTATTTACCCCCGGAAATCTCCAGCAGAAATGTTAATGTGAATGATTTCTTTGACACCCTGTTGTGTAACATATTTGAATATCAAAATAATGGTATTGTGCTGCTCTGCGGTGACTTTAACAGTAGAAGTGGAGACATGGAGGACTTTGTGGCAGGTGTTGATGTTTTATCTGAAAGAAATGTGATAGATTTCACTGTCAATGCATATGGTAAATGTTTTATCCAGTTCCTTTTAAATAGCAATCTCTGCATTCTGAATGGCCGAAAGGGAGTGAACAATGATTTTACATATGTGTCTACTCGTGGTTTATCGGTTGTAGAATATTGTCTTGTGCCATATGAACATTTACATTTGTTTAAAGACTTTGACGTGATTCGTGCTATAGACTTATTCAATTTCTCAGTTACTCCGGATCAGTGTGACCCTCGTTTTATATCGGATCACTCGGTCACTAAATGGGCTTTTGAGTGGGTGGTAAGGAAAACCCTCTAGAATGATTAAAACAACTGGTAAAACATTCATAAAATATAATGTCAGTGATATTTCTCAAGATTTCCTTAGTGGTGAAGATGAAAAGATTTTATTAGAGACAATTGTTACAGAGTTGGAAAATAGTGAAAAGTTACAATCGGATATTGATTTAAAGTATTCTGAATTAACGGATGCACTGTGGAATGAAATGGAGTGTAAACTACTGCATAGAACAGTTGACATTCAAATTGGTGAGAAGAACAAGAAACGTAGAGTTAGGAAGCCATGGTGGAGTGATTATCTGTCAGAGTTATGGAATGGTGTATGTGTGGCGGAAAAAGATGAGCGTAAATGTAAAGAACAAGAACAAGCGAAAAAAAAAGAAGAAGCAAAAAGTTATTTATGTAAAAAAAAAAAGATTTTTTTTGATCGCAGCGTCCGAGGGCTAAACGAGCCCTTTGGTTCAGACAACAAAAGAGATTGTTAATACTGAAATGAGTAACACTCGGGGGTTTTGGAAGCAAATAGGTGAAGTAGGGGTGGGTGGGGAACGCTTAAAGAACGTCCCTATGGAGACTGTGAGAGACGATGGATCTGTCTGTAATAATATTGGGGAAGTACTTACTGAATTGCAGGTTAAATTTGCTAATTTATTGAACCCCGTGGAACTATCAAATGAGAACGAAAATATCTACATTCCCAATAATATTACAACCGCTAATAAATCAGATATTTGTGATGATGTAATCAGCTTAGATGAAGTTTATACAGCAGTTAGTAAAGCCAAGTGTGGTAAATCAGTCGGGATAGATAATATACCGCTTGAGGTTTTGAAGAGTGAAACGGTTATTGGATTATTACACAGACTGTTTAATGTGTGCTATGAAAATGAGATTATACCTAGTATGTGGAAAAGGGGAGTAATCAACCCTATTCCGGAATCAAATACCAGTGACCCTATAGAGACCCTCTGTCGTACCGAGGCATCACCATAGCTCCTATTGCTTATAAACTATTCTGTTCGGTGTCAAATCAGAGGTTATCGACAAGGGTGGGGGAACATGAATTAATATGTGACGAGCAGAATGGTTTCCGGACCAATCGGAGTACTACTGACCATATACAATCTCTAACTTCGATAATCGAATCTCGTAAAAAGAAGAAAACGTCTACGTTTGCAGCCTTTATCGATTTCAATAAGGCCTATGATTCCTTCAATCGACAGTTACTCTGGGAGAAGCTGGAGAATATGGGTGTTGGAAAAAAATGTTGAATGTAATTAAAGCAATTTACGATAACGTTTACAGTTGTGTGAGGGTGAACGGTTTTGAGACCGATTGGTTCGAGGTTACTCATGGTGTAAAACAGGGCTGTGTTCTCTCCTCTTTACTTTTCAACCTATATATCAATGACCTGGCCACATATCTTAACGGCTTTAATATAGGCATTGATATTGATGGAGAAAATGTTGCTTTATGCGGATGGTATTGTAATGTTGGCAGATACATGTGATGAACTAAAGTTTTTACTCCACCATCTCTCTTTATGGTGTGATGGGAATAAACTGTCCGTGAATCCCAAAAAGTCAAATATCATACATTTTAGAAACCCGTCTGTGGCCCAAACTGAAGAAATAGTTATGTGTGAGGATTTTCAGTTATAGATGGCGGATAAATATATGTATATAGGCTTATTACTTACGGAACATCTTGATTATTGTGCCATGACAAAATGTGTCGCCCAATCAGCTGGTAGAGCTCTGGATTGGTTATTGCTAAATGTAAACAGTTTAGTGGGTTGCCGTACCAGACGTTTACAAAATTATATGAATGTTTGGTAATACCAGTACAGGGCAACATCGGAGTATTCATGTATCAATGCTGTACAACATAAGGCTGAGCGATATTTCCTAGGTGTCGGTAAATATGCTCCCAATTCTGGTGTAAATGGAGACATGGTCTGGAAACCGATGAATGTTAGATGTTGGAAAGTTGTGGTTGGCCAATGGGTGCGAGGCACGGATATGGAAAGTGAAAAAAAAAATTGGAAAATATTCCAGCGGGCATTTAATCAATCTAATTATAAGTGTAAAAATTGGAGTTATAGAGTTACTCAGTGTTTGTTGGATATTGAATGCGTTCATTTTGGGAATATACACGTACACTACGACAGAAAATTTGTAATGAATGCTATAGAATCAAAACTGATGAAAGGGTTTTTAAAGAAATGTTCCGACAGATTGTCAATAGATAACGATAAACTTAGAACCTATAAAAAGTTCAAGTCAGGATTTGGAGCTGAGCATTACGCCGCAATGATAATGTCTAGGAAGTACAAAAGTGCGATGGCCAAGTTTAGACTTGGTGTTGCACCTATAAGGCTAGAAACGGGAAGATATGAAAATTTAAAGGTAGAAGAAAGGCTATGTCCTGTATGTCGCAATTCTGTTGAAGATGAAGTTCATGTACTCATTGAATGTCCAGCTTATGACGATTTAAGATATGATCTGTTTTTCGAGATGTATGCACTACTGGGCGAAGTGATGCATACGATGTCTAATGATGATATACTCTCCACTATGTTAGCAAACCAGGAGTTAGTTCGTATTAGTGCCAAAACCTGCTTCACACTCCCAATCAGGCGTAAGTGTCTCTAAGTTATATAATTCAATGTAACATTTACTACTTTTCAGTAATGTCTGATAATCTCGAACATATCTAACAACGCTAATGTCTGATATGCTATAGTCTCTCATAACTCAGTATTGAGTGGTGTGTGTACCCAATTGTTTTTATCGATGTTTTATGTCAGTGTACATGCAGTGAGACTCTAATAAACTATTTATCTCTCTCTGCTTAACAACTCGGTTACCAGCTGTAAGGCAGAAAATTATGGGTTAACTTATTTTTAGGACCATTACAGACGAGAGGGAAAAAACAATGTTCAGTGTTCTTTCAGACCCGAGTTAATCGGGTTAGAATGGCAGAACGGTGCCCACAATCACGTTAGGTGAAAGTCTATGGTTTAGGGTGAGGGTATAGTAGAAAATTAAACACTTTACAATCTCGGATTAACATTAATGGCAATCACATTATTTGAGTCAAAGACGAGATAATTTATTTTAGGAAAAACATTTTTTTTAAACGATTTGAAAAAATATATATATTTATTAATTTCATAATTTATTAGCAATATACGTAGGCATCAACCATCCAATATCCCACAGAAGAGGAAACTGTACCTAAACTTTATTGCTCCAAAGTACATACTGGGTACGCTAAATAAAAAAAATATTTTTCCTTCTGAAGTCTTTGTGAACAGGATTTATATTATATTTACATAACATCTGCCATTTCAAATATTCTTCCTCGAAACAAAGATACTCCGGAAAATATCCGAGCTGATGAATAAATAGCTCATTCCTTCCAAATGTCCTTCGGAAAATGAATTTTTCAATTCAATTTATTGCTCGACACTGACCTTTGACAGTATAATGTTTGGCAGGGAAAATTAAATTAAGTATGCACAATTACAGTTGAGGCGCAGACATCTTCCCTGTCGCGATAACCTACCAATTGTATACGTGATTAGAATATATAGGAGAGAGACATATAACTTTATTTAACGTCGCGTTCAGCAATACTACAGGTATATAATATAGCGACGAACAACATAAATCTCTAAGATCAAGTACAATATATCTTACAGGAAAATAATATCACAAATCAATCGTTGTCGACCTATCCTTAATCACATCTCTTATGAGACATTCCTGTCAATGCTTGTGGTGCCCATGTTAACATTATAATCATATCACAAATCAATCGCTGATGAGACTTTATTCAATGCTTTATTTCAGGGAATTTTCATTACACACCCCCTGCCGTCGCCATGATGGTGTTTATTCTATGACATATCTTTCCCCAGCTGTCGCTCAGAAAAATGGTACATAGGTCACTTCAATATTTGATGTGTTTGAAGCCAGAAGCCAAGCTTTCTAACCATGTATGTTATTAGTCGTGGGGAAATATTGGGAATAGAGTTGTCTCTACATGTTGCAGGCCAATTTACTACATAAATAGTAAGGAGGTCATTCGGTGGTGTGCAACCTGAAGAGAAACTGCAAGTTTTGTCAACTTCAAGAAAATCTCAAAATAAATGTTCCATAATCACGCAAGACCATAGAGGTATGCTAACAAAAATCTGAGAAACAGATTTTTGAAGACACGTAACCCAGATTTTGGCGTTTATTGATTTATGACTGTCACCTGACCAAACTAGCAATGATGCGCGGTATAGTTATCGATATGAGAAGCCAGAATATATGTTGAAGGGGCTTTCATGTCCCTAGATACTGAATGATGAAGTTCAGACCTACAAAGAGCACTTCCGCCAGCCTGTCATTTCATATAAACCATTCACATCCAATTTCTATCTGCGACGATCCGGAACGTACATGTCCACAACTTTCTTCCACCACATAGCTCCTTCTCCACTCCAGTGAGCAGCGTGGCATTAATCAACAAACCTATACTGCCGTTTCTGTTGCACCGCCCTATAGTCTTCTATTTGGATGTCTCATTAAAGGCGAATGCCATCTCTTCCAAATATTATCTCCACCCCGCCCATGATGGGGTGACATACTGGTATATTCTCCAGCCTGGTGTATATTAACAAAACTTCTCATATTGTCTGAAGACACTGAATGCCCAAAGCAAAGACGAAATACAGAAAGTTGAGGTTTGAGAATTTTTTTTATTTGTTTTAATTTGAATAATATTTCCCTCTTTTCATAATAAAATATAGGCCTACATAGTTGAACCACTACGGAGATGTAAGCAATCATATATATGCATCAATTATATGATGCAGTTTTATTGATTTCTATCTTACTTTACATGGTTGTAAGCGCTAAATGGAGAGGAGTGAAGCAGAACGTAATGAATGCCTGGAGGGCCCAAGCCAGACGCTTTCATGACCTGTTCAGCAGTTTCATGTGACTCGCCTTGTTTACTTTTCTGAACACCATTGACAGCTTCTCGTATGACTTGGGCAGTCTTCTCACCTTTACGAACAACAGTCTGCAGCTCGCATACTTGAACCACCTGTACCTTCTCCCCTCCCTTACTTCCAGCGTCTGGCTTGGGCCCTCCGCGCATTCTCACCTAATTCACTTCTCCGCACTTGAACAGTCTGTACCATACTTTCATCGTATTTCTCACTTCTTGTCACAGTCAGCTCCTCTCTGTGTACCAGTCTCCATCTGCTTCACACGATTATAAACACATCACAGAAAGGCTTTGTCAAACCGGACATTGACGACAGAATACGGCTTGGCCAAGATGTTCAAGTGAATGACATCGAAAACATTCCATCACACGACCGGTAACAACTACGGTCAACCCTCTTTATAATTATCACATTCGCCCCAGTTCAATTTGTTGTTAAACTGAATTTTCCTTTATAACGAACAGATAGTGTATTGTGGTTCATTTGTTTATGTACACTCGTTATAATAAAGTTTCTGTTGTAACGAATGTCGTTATAATGAGGATTCACTGTATCAGTACTTTGTACTTGTCGAATTCCATCTGATACGGCAAAGCGTCCAGCTGATCCGCATCTGCAAACAAAAATACTTTCCGCATATCTCCTTCAAACTCCAATAACTGTGCTCTCATTCGCTCGATCCCAACACTTTACCAAAATCACAAAATTTTCGTCAACGAAAGGAGTTACACAGCGGAGCTCCACTGTACCTCGGGATGAGCAGCAAACGGAAACAATTACAAGCGTCTGGTCCGTCATTCATAATTCAGCCGTCGTCCATTACAGTTTACCGTAAACTCGTCATGGTCAAAACATCACAGCATACAACTCGTTCCGTAACAGTTTGAAAAACGATGTCGTGAACCATTCACGGCAACTTGGCGTCTTCCTCAAACCCCCCGATTTCCTGCTCATCGAGCAAACTGTTCTGAGACCCGATGACGTAGGACCCCTATATCTATGACAATAAAATCCCACTTCTATCTCTTAATGCAATGCAGGCTCCCAACATCCATGACAATTAAATGGCTGGTGGAGATCTTAAAACAATTTAATTAGCTTGTCAACTCCCTTATGTAACATGATACCAACTTCATTGCCAGCGCCGAGATCCATGTGCTGGCATAGTCGGAAGAGCAAGCTTTAATTTGGTTTATCGGGTTACATATAGGACTTCACGCCTTGCGGCACATGTACTTTGCGATGACAATGGCAATTTAATTGGTTTCGTGTTACATAAGCGATGTTAGATTTCTGGATAAGTGTTCACGTGTCATGCAGATGAATGAATACACAATTCATCACGTGATTGAGAGAGATATAACACATCAGGGGTTGGGACCATCAACAAAAGTCTGTCTTATGTAAGCCGCCGAACCAGAAGGACCTTTGATTGACAGCCTCGTCGTCCTTGCTAAGCAGTCGCTGTTATTCGGCATGATGGACGACACGCAGGGTACAGGTAAAAAGCACACGCTCTCTCAACTCGAGTCGGCACATGCAAATCAAACAGCTTATATTCAAATGATGATTACTAATGAGCACGAAATAGGTACACAAGGCAGCGCGTAATGTCAGCTTTAACTCAAAATATCACCAAAACTGAAAACAGCTAGGTTAAACGTTCACAGCACACACTGCGTTTCCAATTCCGGAAAACCGCCGGAAACCTATTGAAAACTGTAGCGCTATCGTTTCCAATAGGTTTCGGGGTTTCCGGAATTGGAAACTTGACCATTCCATGCAACGACAGTAAGTTCACAGACAACAAGCAAATAATTTCACACACGAAACGATATATTACATACGACACGTTCACGAAAATCCCAGCACTAAAATCCACAAATATACGAGCCATAAACGTGATTCCGATAACGTACGAACAGATCAACAATCCTCTCAGGGATATATATAGAGATTTCAAAGTGTATCGTGTAAATATCTGAATATGTATACATACAAATATTATCCTTTTTATGCATATTAACAACGAATAAATTCTCAAAGAATAAAAACCACAGCTTTTGCTTGCTTTTGCATATACGACAAATGTCAGTCCCAAACTGAGAATAATGAACTCGGCCAAAACTGATACAGTGACGTCACTGATACAGTGACGTCACTGATACCTCTGATGGTATGTTCATGTGGACACCTTGAATGGGATGAACACACGGACCCTAGCACAAATATTTAGATTCAAATGTTTAAGAGCGTTGATGTAATAGTCCTTTTAAGTCACCTAATAGATAATGATGAATAATGTAACCGTTAGATAAAAGAAACGGCCCAAACTAGACAGTATTACATATAATGCAAAGCTCTTATTCAGAACACATATCTGTGAGGCCCGACGCCGATCAAGCGCTTATATAGGCCTCATGTTTACCAGTCACAATGATATGTACAGAGGACAAGCCTGGGAGACGAAAAGTCTATCCCCCAGAATCTCATCATATACAGGTACAGACAACATGGGTGTCTGTCATCACATGGGACTCTGTCATCAGATACCAGGTCGATTAGTTGTAAAATAAAATGATCAATTTTCATCAAACCCAAGTGAAAATGTAGGCGCCATTGACAGTATTACAGGTCCCATCTCGGTTTCCACGGCGAGCACCTGACAAGGTCGAAAGTTTAACCATTGAAAATCTGTTATAGCACTCTGGAGGCTATAGTTGCTTGTTTGTTTATCGAGAGAAGCATCACATATGTTAGCAGATGGGATTTTCAGATTCGTCAAAAAAGGCGTTTTCATTATCAAAAGTGGTAAGATAATTCCTGATGCTATGGGCGCCATATTGGTTGCTAGGGAAGAAACGGGGAAATTTCATTTCAGTCGGTGCATTCCATGGATACGAAGATCAATTAATATCGCCATACAACGAAATCTACAATGTTTCATTTTTCGCTGATGTAATTCGTCATATATGACAAGTGGAAAATAACTCCGTTGTTGACAAAAAATAGATTTGCTCCGTGTCGACATTATTGTTTTACGAAGCAGAGTAACGTCATCACCCTGGAATGGTCAAAGAACATCGATCGTGTATGCCAAGTTACGCAGTGTATGATTCAGACGTTTGGGCGAAAAAGGCAAAAAGCCAATATGGCCACCAGACTATCCAGAAATCGAAAAATAGAACCCCTATTATCTTGCTCACACATGGTGTAGCACCTACCATTGAAATCCATTAACATATTATATAAAAGTTTTCACTAAAAGTATCATGATTTGCTCCCGTAACTCCGCCAAATTTCGCATGTTCCATCTAATAACATTTGTTCCGTAATGTGCCAAACTTCGCATCGTTCCGATTAGCAGTTTGGGAAAATAACGTTAAAAAAAAAAAAAAAAAAAAAAATACAAAATAGCCCACAGATACATAAGTTCTTAAGTTTCAAACAACCATATGAAGTTTAGATTTAATCAGTTCAGCGGTGTTGAAGAATCGGAATGTACAAATTTTGTCGGAAAAATAAAAGTTATCAACCAATTACACACGTAATAGGTTTCCCACCATACAAGCTTGGAAACCTTTCTCCCCCTTAGAAAAAATGCATTATTCTTCCAATCGGCTACCAGACATAGCTGCCATAGCTTGTACGTCCTACGTTTAGCTATGTGACGTAAACGTGCTTAGGGGACAATGACAAATATGCCTACTTACAACAGTTTTGAAGTTGCAACGATATCAGCCCAAAAGGGTGAAAAGTTAATTCCTTTTCTGATATAATCTATCCTAATCGAAACTGACGCTACATGTAGTAAGCCAATCTCACAATAATTAACGCAGAATATATGCAAATTCTGAACACCGCATGACAGCTGAAATGTCTTGGTTTCAAGCACTCCGTCTTGGTTCCAAGCACTCCGTCTTGGTTTCAAGCACTCTTCTATCGTGTGATATCCTCATGTTTCATAAACCAAATATCTCCGAATGTACATGTTCTTCATTCACCAAGCCTCGATCCGTTTTCCGCTTTTTACACACAGCTCCAAATCTAATTTCACCCGCAGGCAACACAAATGCAATGAGCTGTTACATTATTATGCGCGCGGTGTATTATGCGAAACATGTCACATAATTTAGTTTCCAACTATACAGTTATGTCAACCACGCCATTATATTTTTCAATTATGTCACGAATAACATCAGTGCGGTACTATATCAAGATAAACGCAAACGAACTCTTTTTGGGTAGAGTAGTTTTACAAAATTTACAGAGCTGTGCTGCGGCTTAGCAACACAATGGCGGACTTCTCATTGAAAAGAAATGACGGGAATGGGAGGGGTAAGTATCTATGACTACAACCTGAAAATTGAACCGGTACGTTCTTTCATTCATGCATTATCCATCACGCGCTGGTTATCCACGTCAATCAAAACGCCAAACCAATGGAATATCATCGAATCATACGAACTGTTCCTTCCGTTCTACATTTTTACTACGGTGGGACAGAGATCATTCCTGCAGCCGTTTAGACGAAAGCTATATGCAATCGAAGCCACCCTCAATGTCATTCCAGGCTAGTTTGCGGATAAAAAAATGAACTTGTCATTTGTCACTCAGTATCCTTTCTCCCCTATATATCGCTGCAGTTATTGTGAGGTCCTCTATTCAAACCGGGGATTGACCAATCGAACTGCCAGCTTCGCCAGTAGACTGTTTCAATTAGCTCCGGAAACCACAATGAATAGCTGACTAATGCTCTTCGGTACTGTGCTAGTGCATTCGGCTGCTATCAGGGATCTAGTGACCACTGTGATGAGATTGGAATTTATTATGATATAATCTCTGTAACAACCCTGGAATGTGTTGGCTTTAGGAATCGGCCCCTTCTTCCATTGTACACGTGTTATATTCATGACTCGCGCACGGGACTGGGTCATTTGACTTGGGCTGACACAAGCATGAAAAATGTATGGCGGATTTCAGCAAGCGCCCAGTTAACAACAACGCCCAGAAAGCGTTCCTGCTTGGTCTGTGCATAGTCAGTCAGATTACCGCGTTTTGATGTTACCAAGTAATACACACCCTCACAGAATTTATTCCATTCCGATCCAGCTAGGATACATATAATCTGATAGATTGAACTGTGTTACTAACGTTGTGTTTTGTCGGAACTGGTATTTGTAATACATCGTTGTACCTCCCGACAACCATGATGCCCACCATCCGTACGTACCTACACTCGTAATGGTGTGGTTGGACAGCGGAAGCGTGGCCATGTCAACTTCCGGTTCCTGTGATGAACTGAAAACTACGTCTGGGAAATGTGGGTTGGCCGCGTGGAACCACTTCATATCATTAGAGCACACAACGAACACATATTTCTATATTTGACCCTAAACAGGTTCATGGCGTGTAGAAAGTAGTCCCTCGTAGCAACTTTGTATCAAAAATGCACGTTATCTTCTTTGATTATATCTCCCCTACGAACATGTATACCAACACAAGTAGCATTCGACGTCGATTTCATGTGTTGATGTACATTTGCTAATGATTTTAATAGATTGTTTTTTGCTTTTGTTAATATTTCATCAATGAATGTAAAATGTGATTTCAGTTCTCCTACAACATTGTCGAAGTATCCTCAGGACTGAAGATATCCGGACAGCCTATAGTTTCATGTATTATTTTGGAATGCTATGGATTCCTTGTCAAACGCACATGGTCGTCTCTCCCTATGACGTGGGAATGATTCACAAACCTGTTTATTCACTAAAGTTGTGTTTAGTTTGAATATCTTGAGTAATTCGCTGTCGTATGGGATGACCGGGAGCATACCCTTCAGTCGGGCTATTCCAAAGAGGGACGCAAGCTGAAACATCAAGTTTCCTAGTCGATCATTAAAAAATACACAAAGGTAACGTTGCAACTGGAAATTTCTTGTCAGCTCTGACAATGACTTTACTGTGAGATTCCCCGATGTGTTGCCCTTGGGGTATTGCAAGTGATCTTCCTATGAGCTTGATGATGATGTTTTTGTGAGCGTCATCATTGTGTTGCCCTTGGGCATTGAGAGTGGTCTGCTTGTAAGTTTTGTCGAAGGCTTGCTTGTGGGCTCTTATAATGGAATACCTTTGAGCTTTGACTTCTTTGGTCGCTCTGCCAATACTGGGTTAGTATTTGTCTGTTTGACTGGCATCGTCTCATTAACCTGTTGGGGGTTTAGGTAGATCCCCGCCTTCGCGATGGTATATTTCCTACGCATAATGACGCCAAAGTAGACAATTGTCATGGCTGCAAAAACAAAATGAAACCAATTATTCACTATAAATAAAATATTAATTTTAATGATAATGATACGTTGTCACCCCTTCTCAGAAATTTGTATTTTTCCTGGAGCGAAAATATATTGTGTGGAAAGTTTGTCTTCTGTTTGCCACACTCAGAACAAACTCCAAATTAAGAAAGAGGTTTTGCGTAAGATATTAAGCCCTAACATTTGAAACGGAGGATTGAGACCTCGGTAATTCCTCTGAAATTAATGAATATATTTGGAGACACTAAAAAGTAGGAACTTTTTTAAGGGGCCTGTCGCTCTGCCGAAGGTAAAGGTTGGCACGATGAGGGCTAGGCAGGTCGTTGATAGAGAAAGGTAATCAGGTCGATAGGTAGAGTTTGTCGGGTGTGACATGCTGACTGTTGGCGTTTGTCACGGAAGTAGGACGGCATGTCTGGACAGAAAGCGTTTCGAACGCTGGTAAAGCTGGGTATCTTTTCTCATCTATAAACTCAGAAATTTGTATTTATGTGATGAAGATGTTCTTGTCTGTGCCAAGGGCCAATCAAATATTCAACTAGGACTGGAGCCACACCGTGAAATTTATTAACAAGGATAGTAACTTCCGCCCGTGCACCATACTGATAGTGTCCGGTTGACATGGGTTTGTGTTGGTAATGACAGATATCCTTGCAATAACGTATGTGATTATGTCAGTCTGGCTGCTGAAAGATAACTACGCTGTCCTGGATTAGTCAGGTGGGTCACTGGACAGAATCTACTTGGATTGAATCTCCCAATTTCCTTATGGATACAGGCCCAGCGGGTAGGATTGATTTGCCTTTGCATTGTCTTTCGGAGACTGTATATGGCGAGGAAATCATTTGCCTATTGAAGAATACTCTCTCTTGAATTATTCCGACAATCTGACCGACTCGGTACCTGTTAGCATATCCTGCGCATCAAGGCAGATGGAGTCTGTCCGTTCCACTCTGACACTTGGTTCTTAAGCCTTTTTGCTTTCCTGTCCATGAGCTTCGGTAAATCGCATGTAACTAGGTCCTGGTCTCAGACGGGCAGAACCCATGCAGTTATATTGATCTTCATTTTGCTGCATACAGGGGTTCGGTATCTCAAAGCTAGATTCCACTACACGAATCTGAGGCTTTAAGGAAATATTAAGTATTCTTTCAGAATGCCCTGGAAGCTTTATAATTGGGACATAATTGATTCCAGCCGAATAGCCTATCTTTGGAGGCGGTTTAAGAGTGTGATTTGATTGAAATAACTGGTTGTTCTATGTAGCTCTCAGGAGCAAATTGGCACTTCCAGAGAAAACTCACGTACAGCTTTGAGAACAATAGTACTCTAACAAGAACCTCTTAAATGCCCCCCATTTTCTTCCACAGCACCATCTCGGTGGTCCACTGTAGACATCCAGCCGCTAACGCGCTAACATCCATGTCTCTCAACTTGTTCATGGAACTTGGTGCAAGCTTGTGCTGGAAGTGAGCATTCTGAATTGACCTACATACATCCAGGTAGACTGATAGCTGTTGCATTTCTAGTTTCACCTGGTACAAAGACATTATTTACGGAAACAGGGAATTTCTCAGAAAGGTGGCATTGTGGTAGATGCCCTGCATTCTCCATACTCGGTCTTCTTGACAATTCGAATTAGACTATAGGCATGCGAAGATATCACAGAGGCAGCTGGGCTAGGATTATGGACCAGTTTCTAAGGTTCAATTGGACGGTTTGCTAAATGTAACACTGTTGTGCATTCACTTCGCATCCAAAATTGCTGATCAGCAAACAAGGGACAGCCATTCCATCTCAAAACAATATGATATAACGTATCGGAGTTGTAGATCGATCCTGAGCGACTTTGGTTGTACCGCATCGCCCGTCCCCCTCCCCCAAATATTTCAGATACTCATGAATCTACAGAGAGATGAAACTCTATGCTTATGACAGAAGTTCTACCAGAAAATGCAGTGAAACCAGCACACAAAGTCGCAGACCAGGATGGCCCCTAGGCGTTTGCTTTTCAGAACCAGAGTACCACTGTGGCAAATTTGGTGCCTGCATCTAGTTGTTCCGGTAATTTTGTTAAGCAATCTGGCTGTATGACCTCACATATTTCGATACTAAATCATGAAACAAATAAGACCCATCATGCTATCAGGTTCCTCTGCTCCTTTTAGGCCCCGCTACCACTCCTGCGTATATCCACAGTTCAGACAACTACATGCGAAGTAGCTTCCCCAAAGGACAGAATATGGTCACCGGTAGGTAGAGATCTCTTGAATATCAAAACAGGGCACCTCAATGCTCTTCTTTCCTTCACCTTGTGTCCGAAATTATTCTCTCGCAACCAACATTTTTGCTCAAGACAACAGAATGTGGACATGCAAGTATACACCTCAGGTGTGCCAACTCTGAGCATCTACACACCTCCACACGTTTGCCCTTCAATTTTGATGTACCTATTGACGTTTGTGCATAGATTAAGTATTTTGATATGCTCTATTTTTTATAATACATCATGAATATGAGGCATCGATAAAGTATCTCAAATTTAGGAACACTTATCGCATACTGATAGCAAAATAGGGCGTCGCGTGCAAGATCTATGGCGCCACTTTCTTCAACTGTCCAATTCCGCTTAACCCGAGGCTAGGGACCGTATGAACACATGTACTTCACGATCCCCATGGCGTTCATATGAAACTCCACAATCGAAGCATGGCTGAGATACATCATAATGACTTTACAAAGAAAATCATATTTATTAAAAATACTGATTAGCAAGAGGTATTTGATACTTTTGGAACATCATTGAAAACTGTTGACCGCTTCTCTCTTGCAGGAGATGTTTATGTTTATGAATACTATCATTGTTTTTTGTCTGATTCCGCATAACCCGTAGCTATGATTACAAGCGTCTGGTCCGTCATTCATAATTCTGCCGTCGTCCATTAAAGAATATCCGCGTCCATAATCCAGTGATCTATTCCATATTCCATATAACAATATTAGCACCAAATTGAAAAAGACAATCATAGTATACATAAACATAGGTCAGTTTCCTGCAAGAGAGAAGCGGTCAACAGCCGCATGTCTCTATGGTTTTCATATAAGCAGACAAAATAAAAGCGTAACAGAGATACAACATGCAGCAGACAACGACTTCTACATTCAATTGGCCGAAGTCATTAAAACTGTCGACGGTTATTCTCTTGCAAGAAACGTTAATTCGAAGTACACTGGTATTGCAGACTGCTATTTAGTTGTCTCGTGGATGTTGTGTCTCGAAGCAACTGTTCTTGTTCACTGTTGTGCTTGGCCGCGGAATGTTATAATCTACCGGAACATGATGGTGTTTTTTCGGCCACATAGTCTTTGTTTAATAAAGGAAGGCAGAATCCTATTTTCATGCATCATTTACTGTTGAATTCATCGGTCTAGAAAAACAGGTCAATGAGCGGATGACAAAATGTGACACACTAGAACCAACACCAACCAGACACATTCTTCTCAGGTTCAGGAAGAGTTACAAATCCTAGCAATTAACTCAAATGATAAAATTCCCTTTGGTCCGGCGGCATAGCTCGTTATTGGGGCCGAATTTTTGATACCAGCATGACATTTGCCATACATGTAGATGTACATGGGACGATCATTTTCTGAAATTGTGCCAAAATGTTACAAATGAAGGGGGTGGGCTTGCCCAGATACACTTTCCTTATTTTCAATCCAAACAACTCTAATCGTTGAGTAAAGTTTCATTCAAGAAACATTGCCTAATGTGGTAGTGTCATAATATATCCCTTTAGATCATTCATGTGACGTTATGTTCAGTCGAGGTCATCTGCAAATGGGAAGATCGTGCTATTTTGAGTCATCAGTAGTAGGGAGCCGTGATTTCGAGTTAATGGCTCGTCACTGTGCATCCGCAGAAAAAAAGTGTGGCGGTCATGTGGCGGTGTGCGCAGGAGTGTTCTGCGCAGGTATGACGTCACTTCCGGTCTGGGTGAATGGGGCGTGACCTTGGGGGTATGGATTCCGCCGCGTTGATGCGGTCTGGCAGTGATGCGTTCTGCCTCCGCGTACCGAAAATAGTCCCAAATACGAGGGTTTTCGTGAGAATGTTCGGCAATCTGTAGGCACCGCTAGTGGACCGATTGGGTCGAGTGAGGTATCAATATGAAGCATACGTGAGGGAGTATCCAACGGGATGGATGTCTCGTGGAACTGACGTCATTCTGCGCAAGCGCAGTAGAGAAAGGGTATGGAAATAAACGTTTTGGGGTCTAGGTGGGCCACTGTTTGGGTCGTATGAGGTATCAATGTGAAGCATACGTGAGGGAGCATCCACCTGGGCTAGTGTATTGGCCGTTGTCGACATTCTGCGCATGCGCAGACAGGGAATTGTGGAAAAAGGGTACGGGAATAGACGTTTTGGGGTCTAGGTGGGCCACGAGTGGGCCGACTGGGTCGAGTGACGTATCTATGTGAAGCATTCGTGAGGGAGCATTCACCTAGACTAGTGTGCCGTTCGTGTTCAACATTCTGCGCATGCGCAGACAGGAAATTGTGGGAAAAGGGTATGGAAATAGACGTTTTGGAGTCTAGGTAGGCCCCTAATGGTCCGATGGAGTCGAGTGAGGTATCAATGTGAAGCATTCGTGAAGGAGCATCGAACTGGGTGGATGTCACGTAAAACTGACGTCATTCTGCGCATGCGCAGTTTACCAAGTATATGGAAATAGACATTTTGGCGCCGACATGGGTCACTATTGGTCCGATGGTGTCGTCTAAGGTCTTATTTTGAAGCTCTCGTGAAGCAGCATACGACTGAACTAATGGTTCCTCCGTGTTCAAGAGTCTGCGCATGCGCAGTCTGGCCGTAGTATAGAAAGCAGGCATTTTGGGGATGCGTGGCAGTGTGTTTGACCAACCACTATGGGTTTGTGGTTTGGTGGTGTGGGTTGTTCGCACAGTCATCACTTCCGGTTTCACAAAAACTACCTCCGAACACAGAAGAGTTCCAATTTTCCCTTAGACGTAGGGTCCGGAATTTCAACATCCGGGTTTTTCCCGGCCCGGCCCGTCCCAGCCGCAGCGCGCGCGCTCGGGTTTTCCGGCCGCAAGCGCGCGCGCGCGGGTTAAAGGGAAGTTTCGGAAGTGTGCAAGGGCACTATATCCCATCGGGGTATATATTTCATCCAAGTATAGCAGAAAGCGGTTGTCGTGAATAACAACAAGTTCAGCAATGTTTATACAGTTTATTATCCCCAATGTTACATCATACCCAGACTGGGGGAGCCGCCCTGGGTATGTTTAGTATGTTCACAGCAAAACAAATTGAAATATCAAACACCATGTTTTATTATTTAACGCACCGTCACATTTAATGTTTACTGAGCTCAAGTCAAAGATCAGCATGTAGACATAGAGAGTATATACGGCATGTTATGCTATTCATCAGTGCAAGGGTGACGCATTCAGCCGAGGGGGTCGATCAGCTTGGTAACGAAGAACGTAACATTGGTGACCCTCTCCACTATCCACTTGGTGTTGGGGCGTTGACGATGTGCCCATCTCAAGGGATCCACGGTGTCCAGTTTCTCCAGCATCGTCTCTAGCGACGCCCGGTTAATGATGGTGAACGGCTGGTCAAACACATGGCTGTTATTACTGGCATAATAATACCGTAACTGGTCCGTCTCTTTGTGACGTAAGATGTACCCGATAGCGACATTCAATTTGAAGACCGTAGCTTGGTCATTGAAGATGGCTTCCACGTAGCTGCGCAGGAGGGTGAGGTCGGTCAGTGGGAAATTGTAGATATCTGGAATAGGGCGATCACGGTGGAAAACGTGCCGTATCATGGGCCATTGGCGCCGATAGATGTCACTCACTGGATGGGCGTCCTGTAACAGATCGCTAGGAACATCCACTACATCTTCCAGAAAATGTTCGATGTCGTCAGGCGTATGACTAGCAACAATAATGCTAGGGACTCGCTGGATATCTAGGCTCTTCTGAACTGTGGGTACAGGCGGGCTCTCTGTGATCGCATCACCAGTGGCATTCGTCTCCCCGGGCTCATCTTGACTGGGTCTGACCCTCCTGGGTGCCACTTTAGTGGGAAGTTGTCGCCCAAACCGTAGAGAAGGGCCATGAATCAAACGCTGATGCCGTCTTAACTGACTGGGTCGTTTGAAGAGTTGACCACATTCATTACATTGTTCCGTCGCGCCCTCGTGGAATGAGCGTTCGTGGCACAGTAAAGGATCCTCCCGATTAAATGACCGTGCGCAGGTTATACAAGTATACCGTGTGCCGTTGTGGATGGAGGACTCGTGCCGTCGCAAATCTTCTGGGCGAGTAAACTACTTCTGGCAAGTTGTGCAAGCGAACATCCTGGTGGTTGACAGTGTCGTAGCTCCTCTCGTCAAGGCTCAGGTTGTTGAGGCAGGCTTAGGCTGGTCAGGCAGGCTCAGGCTGGTGAGTTGAAGCAGGTCAATGACTGCAGCAATGCCCTGAAAATTCCCACTTTTATACACCTACATAGAAGTACCCGGATGCAGGCGCGGACGTGAAGTGCCCGGATGAAAGACACGGACGTCAGTGGAATTCTGGAGGGAAGGGGGAAACCCCACAGACAGGTCAGTACACGCATTTCTATCATCTTTCCTACCCAGGTCAAGCCCGATTCACGCATAATAAAAGGATTGACCTGTAATCTTTGTTGTTGTTGCTCTCTTTTTGGATTAACCAATCAGAATAGTAAGTATCACGGACTACAGCCGTGTGACATGGTCTATAAAACACGTCCCTCTGGATCCCACACCCCCATTCCTACGGTTACAGAGCCATGACGAACACCCATCCCTCGCATTTTACGGACTCGCATTTTACAGCATGCGACCGTGGTTAATTCACTCACGGGTTACCGAGCAGTGGTTCGGTCCATGTTTGCAGATGGCGACGACAACGAGGGGCGACGCCAGATCCTGAAGGAGTTCACAGAAGCGGTCCTCGACAGAGTGCACTCGATGGAGAGGTGTGCTATCACTCACCACTACTGGACTATGACAGCCATCCTTGATGCCCGGACTATGGACCACGAGCGCTCACGCCGGAACCAGCGACGGCTCGTTGGCCTAGTAATGGTCTTTGCCCTATTGACCCTGGCGCTGTGGCAATGACAGCGACAGAAAAAGAACGGCTCTTCAGAGCCTCCACAGATGCGCTTATGTGCAACCCATATATACGAGGGTCAGACACAGTGTGCGAAATTCACCGATCGTCATTGGATCAACCATGTCACCGAGGGACCTGACCATAAATACGAGAGACAGTCAGAGTGTGTCATTCACCGTTCATCTTTGGGTCAACCATGGCACCAGTCCTACGAGCCATCCTTCCCCTTACACCCCGGGTGAGGTTACACGTCTATGAAGATAAAGTCACCCTCGTGGAACACCGTGGAGATGTTTGCTGGTCGCGCGCTGAGACCGTATCGAATACGGTTACGCTACACCGTGACGGCTGGACTAAATTTAAACGGGTGTTGAGCGGTGAGCTCGACGGAAACCTCATCCACATAGACAATGCCATCTACGTATACCGTGGACCCTTCTTCCCACGCCTGGGCCGTTACCAAGACCCTACGCGAGGCTTCACCCTAGACCCCGATCTGTGGACAGCCTTCGAGAAAGTGGTGCCTATCGTGGACCAGCCGTTTCACCGGACGAGCGGTCAGCTGTTCAGTTGGAGTGGGCTCGTGCCCTGAGAGAAGCGGCGGCAGAACCCAATGAACAAATTACCAAACCTAGCAATGAAGAGGAGGCAGACGACGATGCCATTGATTACCCGGCTAGACTCAGTCAGCCCAGTGACATGACCACCCGATCCTTTGATCTCACGTCATAAACTTTTTCTCCCTATAAATACGAGAGACAGTCAAATCTTGTACCATTCACGTACTGACCATGACGGAGCATATAATACGGGCGTTTCTCAGCTTGACCCCCGAGGTCTTCCTGCACGTCTATGCGGATACGGTCGATATCATGGAGGAGGTGGGAGACATCTGTGATGCGGACCCTACACAACCGTGCCCGGCTAACATTCGTCTGTCCCGGGAGGGCTGGACCAAATTCAAACTGGTGTTGTCTGGTGAACTGGACGGCGACCTCATTCACTTGTGTCACGATGTGTACATCCGACGCGGCCATTTCTTTGCTCAATTGGCTCGGCTAGATGGGGGTACAGTGCATTTTACCCATCACCCTGTTCTATGGTCTGCATTGGAAGATGCCGTGGCAGATGTGGATCAAGTGCTCACGGAGGAAGAGCGGTCATCAGACGAGTTGGACTGGTCATTTACCATGGACACTGTGCTGGTAGAAGCCGAAGAAGAAAATCAGAAAGAAACTCCGACCCAAGATATACTCGTTATAAATAAACGATAGAGCCAGGGTCCATCATCATTTGTTACCATGAAGAGCTGGGAGAAGGTGTTGGATAACTTATACTACAGTCCCGACAGTCCGGCGGCCTATAGTGCATTGACGGCTCTCTATCGAGCGGCCAAACCCCAGGGGATACAACGTGCCCAAGTCCGAGATTGGTTAAGAAAACAAGATACCTATACCTTACATCGAGCTGCCCGTCGTCATTTTCTACGGAACCGGGTCATCGTGGGAGGACTAGATGCCCAATGGGAAGCGGATTTGGTCGATATGAGCGCCTTTGCCAAACACAATGATGGGAATCGGTATATCTTGACGTGCATCGATATCCTGTCGAAGTAAGCGTGGGTGGTACCCATACGGACGAAAACGGGGGCGAATCTCATAGCGGCGTTCAAGGACATCTTCAAGACCGGGCGCAAACCCTTGTATTTGCAAACCGACGAAGGCGCGGAATTCCTCAACCGTCCGTTCCAACAGTTTCTTAAAGCCCAGAAGGTGTTTTTCTTCCATACGTACAACGAGACCAAGGCTTCCGTGGTGGAAAGGTTCAACAGGACATTCAAAGGTCGCATGTATAAATATTTCACAAGACGGTACATCGTTGTTCTCCCGAAACTTGTGAGTGGTTTCAATCGAGCCTATCACCGGAGTATACAGGAAGCCCCCATTACCGTCACCCAACGCAATGAAGCCCAAGTCCGGCGCGTCTTGTACCCCAAGCAATCGCAACGAACGCCAAAGGAGGTGTTCAAGGTCAGGGACCCTGTACGGATCAGTAAAATCAAGGGCAAGTTCGAGAAAAGTTACTTGCCCAACTGGGGCGATGAGCACTTCCTGATTAAACGGCGCCTACCCCGACAACAGCGAGTCTATGAACTGGAAGATCTTCAAGGGGAACCGTTGCTAGGGACGTTTTACGAGATGGAATTACAGCCTGTCGTAAAAACAAAGCAAGACTACTACACGGCCGAGCAGATTTTGAAAACGGAACGTCGACGTGGCAAACTGCTTCATTTCGTCAAATGGCAAGGCTGGTCCAGTTCCTTCGATTCCTGGGTCGCGGCCAGCCAGGTGAAACGACTATAAAACCAGACACCACCGCCGTCATCCCAGTGACCGCGAACGGCGCCTCGGTGGATCTCATGGGTCGACTGCACGCAGACATTCTCATGCAAGACCGGTACCTCTTGAACAAGATCCACATCAACATCAGACTGATACGGGCGCCTCCGACCTTCGCCTTGATGGCCACTAACGTAGAGGGGCATGCAGCTGATTATAAGATTGTCATCCAAGACGCAGTCCTGTATGTCTGAAAAGTGAAAACGAATCCAGCCGTTCAATTGGGACACCCCAAAGCCTTAGAAACAAAACCAGCCCAGTACCCTATCCGACGTGTACAAACCAAAGTGTTCTCTGTGCCAGCTGGAAATATTAGCGCCAACAAAGAAAACCTATTCCTGGGGGAAATACCCAAGCGATTGATCCTGGCCTGTGTGGAAAGTACCAGTTTCAGCGGAGCCTACCCAGAGAATCCGTTTGACACTTCGGCATCAATTTTTTGGCCCTGCATGTGGACGGACAACAGGTCCCAGCCACGGCCTTAACACCGAACTTTCGGCGCAGGAATTTCATTCGAGCCTATCAGAGCCTGTTTACAGCCACCGGTCAAATCAACCAGGACGAAGGAAATATGATCAGTCGTGAGGACTACGCGAACGGATACACGTTGTTCTGTTTCGATCTGACCCCCATCTTAGAGAACGACCATCAGCTGGCCTTGGCCAAGCAAGGCAATTTACGGTTGGAAACCCACTTTGCACGAGCCCTCGGGACCACCGTCAATGTGCGCCGAGTTTGACTACATCATTCAAGTGGACAAGGCGCGCAACGTCCTGTGTGACTTTGCCACCTAACATGGATACAGATAAACACCGTGCTGGATAATGACCCAGGGACACGTATGGTCTTTCAAGGGGTGCTCGCCCGAGATGTGTTCCCATTAGACCGTATGTATCCTGCTGCTTACGTTCTCAACACGGACCCGATGAATCGGCCCGGTGAACATTGGGTGGGCGTGTAATTGACAGAACAGCAGGGCGAATACTTTGACCCGTACAGCCTGCCACCCCTCCATCCCGATTTAACAGACTACAACACATATAAGGGAAGTGGGAAGAGGTGCCGACACACTGACTGCGTGACATGGCTTCACAGAATAGTCTTCTGGTTAATCTATTCTAAAGCACATACCAAGAATATAACGATTCGTGGTATGTGTTGTATCTCAGGTACGCTTTTATTGTACCTGTTCATGTGGCAACTTGGATGATATGACCACACGGCCCCTAGCACCGGCATAAGCGGTATTAGATACAAATCTAGAGAGCTATGATGGAAATGCTCTGACAACTCGTATACTGGTAATTGGTGAGCTGTTTCGCTGTGACAACTCGTACATTGGAGATTGGTGAGCTGTATCGTCGTCAGATGTAAATGACGGCATTTAACACAAAAGACTAGTCTGTAAGGCCCGATGTCGACCCAGCATCAACTTCCCACAAATGCCAACATATATCAAAGACCAAAAGGTCTGTACAGGGGGCGGGCCTCGGGGAAGAAACGTCCACCAGCAGAATCTCGCCATATACAGAAAAAAATTACAACACATATAAGGGAAGTGGGAAGAGGTGCCGACATACTGACTGCGTCACATGACTTCACAGAATAGTCTTCTGGTTAACCTATTCTAAAGCACATACCAAGAATCTAACGATTCGTGATATGTGTTGTATCTCAGGTACGCTTTTATTGTACCTGTTCATGTGGCAACTTGGATGATATGACCACACGGCCCCTAGCACCGGCATAAGCGGTATTAGATACAAATCTAGAGAGCTATGATGGAAATGCTCTGACAACTCGTATACTGGTAATTGGTGAGCTGTTTCGCTGTGACAACTCGTACATTGGAGATTGGTGAGCTGTATCGTCGTCAGATGTAAATGACGGCATTTAACACAAAAGACTAGTCTGTAATGCCCGATGTCGACCCAGCATCAACTTCCCACAAGTGCCAACATATATCAAAGACCAAAAGGTCTGTACAGGGGGCGGGCCTCGGGGACGAAACGTCCACCAGCAGAATCTCGCCATATACAGGAAAAAATTACAACACATATAAGGGAAGTGGGAAGAGGTGCCGACATACTGACTGCGTCACATGACTTCACAGAATAGTCTTCTGGTTAACCTATTCTAAAGCACATACCAAGAATCTAACGATTCGTGATATGTGTTGTATCTCAGGTACGCTTTTATTGTACCTGTTCATGTGGCAACTTGGATGATATGACCACACGGCCCCTAGCACCGGCATAAGCGGTATTAGATACAAATCTAGAGAGCTATGATGGAAATGCTCTGACAACTCGTATACTGGTAATTGGTGAGCTGTTTCGCTGTGACAACTCGTACATTGGAGATTGGTGAGCTGTATCGTCGTCAGATGTAAATGACGGCATTTAACACAAAAGACTAGTCTGTAAGGCCCGATGTCGACCCAGCATCAACTTCCCACAAATGCCAACATATATCAAAGACCAAAAGGTCTGTACAGGGGGCGGGCCTCGGGGACGAAACGTCCACCAGCAGAATCTCGCCATATACAGGAAAAAATTACAACACATATAAGGGAAGTGGGAAGAGGTGCCGACATACTGACTGCGTCACATGACTTCACAGAATAGTCTTCTGGTTAACCTATTCTAAAGCACATACCAAGAATCTAACGATTCATGATATGTGTTGTATCTCAGGTACGATGTCGGTACGATTCATGGATCAAGGCACAGAGACGTGGTATTGGAACAGTCAAACGTTGCAAAGCCTGACCAGTAGCGTGTGCGGACAATATTGCTTGTTTTACCTGTACCATCGATGCCGGGGGAAGAACCTTATCTACCATCGTACAGATGTTTGACGAGTACCCCCATGCCGAGGACCGCGATGTACTCGTATATGACTGGGCCGCCCATCATTTCAATGTACAAGCCCCGTTCTGGGCTTAAGTTCTTTCAATGTACATGCCCCCTGTTCTGGGCTTAAGTTCTATCTATTTCAATGTACTCTCACGTTGTTGTTGTTAGTTATTGTTGAATAAAAAACAAAATGAGATCTCACCAAAAAAACCCTGTCTTGTGTGTTTTCTATATGAGCATAATGCATGAAGGCTATAACAGACATGTGGGGATTCGGTGAAACTAGCCTTGAACACCGTGGAGAAAGTAGCCAATCAGTGGCCTAGGATGGGGCCAAATGTAACCAATCAATGTCCAGAAAACAATGCAAGAGCACTGCAGTAAAATAGAGAGCCAACGAAATCAGCCCACAGACCAAGTACATGTTTTGGTCTAGGTTAAGAGCGGGCACTCCAGCATTTGACGAGGAGTTACAAGTTACAAGAGCCACAGGTGGAGTGAAGTGAGGTTCGAGGTGCGGGAAGACATGGCCGAATCCCCACATGTCACCACGAAGACGGCGAGTGGAGTGGACACTTATAGGTTAAGTTTATTACAATAAGTTCCATGGTTTGATGTATTTTTCGTGCCAATACGGTTCTGGGGAAAACGGAGGGTTTCCCACTGGCCATTTAACATGGATAAATAGATGGTAATATTGTCGGAGACCCTGTGCATTCCATGGGTGCTTCGGGAAGGCGGATAAAGGCTATCTATTAGCCCGGAGAGGGCCGAACCTTGCCGGAAGGGAGACCTTTGACCTTTTGACCTGGATGTGACCTTTGACCTTTTGACCCGAAATTCACCCGCGCACTTCCGGTGATGACGCGCGCGCGCGTGCGGCCGGATATCGCGCGCGCGCGCTCGCCCGGATAACCCGCGCGCTGCGGACGGGGCGGGGCGGGCCGGGCCGGGGAAATCTTGGATGTTGAAAATCCGGACCCTACGTGTAAGGGAAAATTGGAACTCTTCTGGGTTCGGAGGTAGTTTTAGTGAAACCCGGAAGTGACGTCTGTGCGCAGAACCCACACCACCAAACCACAAACACGGACCCATAGTGGTTGGTCAAACACACTGCCACGCACCCCCAAAATGCCTGCTTTCTATACTACGGCCAGACTACGCATGCGCAGACTCTTGGACATGGAAGAACCATGCTGCTTCACGAGAGCTTCAAAATAGGACCTCAGACGACACCATCGGACCAATATTGACCCATGTCGGCGCCAAAATGTCTATTTCCATATACTTGGTATACTGCGCATGCGCAGAATGACGTCAGTTTTACGTGACATCCACCCAGTTCGATGCTTCTTCACGAATGCTTCACATTGATACCTCACTCGACTCCATCGGATCATTAGGGGTCTACCTACACCCCAAAACGTCTATTTTCATACCCTTTTCCCACAATTCCCTGTCTGCGCATGCGCAGAATGGAAACGACACACTCATCCAGACGGATGCTCCCTCACGAGAGCTTCACATTGATACCTCATACGACACCATCGGCCCATTAGGGGCTCCCCTAGATGCCAAAACATCTATTTCCATACCCTTTTCCCACAATTCCCTGTCTGAGCATGCGCAGAATGTTGAACACGAACGATACACTAGTCCAGGTGGATGCTCCCTCACGAATGCTTCACATGGATACCTCACTCGATCCAATCGGCCCACTCATGGCCCACCTAGACCCCAAAACGTCTATTCCCGTACCCTTTTCCCAAAAATTCCCTGTCTGCGCATGCGCAGAATGTTGACAACGGCCGATACACTAGCCTAGGTGGATGCTCCCTCACGTATGCTTCACATTGTTACCTCATACGACCCAATCGGCCCACTAGTGGCCCACCATGCGCAGAATGACGTGAGTTCCACATCACACCCAGCCCGTTGGATACTCCCTCACGTATGCTTCATATTGATACCTCACTCGACCCAATCGGTCCACTAGCGGTGCCTACAGATTGCCGAACATTCTCACGAAACCCCTCGTATTTGGGACTAATTTCGGTGCGCGGAGGCAGACCGCATCACCGCCAGACCGCATCACCGCGGAGGAATCCATGCTCCCAAGGTCACGCCCCATTCACCCAGACCGGAAGTGACGTCATACCTGCGCAGAACACTCCTGCGCACACCGCCATCATTCGCAACTTCTTGGGGATCTCCGGTTTGAGATGTCCCTCGAAGGCCATTGACGCCATATTGGACTAGAGCGTGGTCATGTGACGTATGATTGGACCATGTGACCACAACAGCATAGGTATGGCCACTGGACCCCTCTATGTTGAGGAAGCAGGATTTCAGCCCCATTTCACACAAGGTCTGTACCTGATCCTCCATTATACTATTGAGGGGGCAAATTACGATGACGATCATGGGCCTCTGTTTTTCAAATTTGGCTTGGAAGAGCCACGGAAGCATGTGGAAAATCGTACTTTTACCATAGCCAGTGGGTAATACCGCGATAGTGTCTTCGCCACGATACAAACATTCGAGTGTTTCTATTTGTTTTTCTTTCAAGTCAAATGGGACGCCAATGGCTCTCTTTGCCAAGAGGAGTGCTGTTTCGAATGTAATGGGCTGGGGTGAAGATGCCATTGCTCCAAGAACACAAAACAACTGACACAAACTAAACTCAGCAACTTTACATTTCCCACCACGTGTGTTTCGGTCTGTCAGGGACGTCACGGGAATTATATCTTGCCAATACGTGGCGTGTGTACCATTTAAACTGATGGTTTTCTATTGAAACGTGCTTCGAATGAAAAGAATAAACAGTTTTTAGAATATCTGACGTAAATCAGAGACTCGCAGGGAAATATTTGCTGGTCGGGGATTAAGGCTTCCAGCGCCAGTCCGAATGTTCATCCCATAATCCCATAATCAATATGAACTTCAACAACATATCAAGTGTAAATTGAGAAGATCAGCTGTTTATTGTCCCTTGATATATTCCCGGGTCTTAATATCTGATTCAATGTCAGTAACACTGCTAACTGTAAAATGCTAAAGTTAAACAATATAAATAAAGACGGAAGTGCTACTTAATTATTATTAGGAATATAGATCAAATGTTAACCATACGCAACAGTGGTAATGTATGCGCGGCAACAAGAGACCACGTGATGCGCAATTCAGTAAAGATCTTTGATTCGAGAATGTGATTGAAATATCAATAAAAGAGAAGGAGCTGCGAACAACTGAAGCCACTTTTATATTAGGTTTTCATCCAGTGGCAATTTAAAAGCACGACCCCATAATCAATAAACGTCTAGAAGCATATCCTAATCAAAACTAATGTAATCTGAAAATTTGGAAGATTTGAGCAAGTCATTCACTGAATTATGAACTTTTTCGGTCGTAATTTGGAGCTGGTCTCCAAGTCTAAATAAACAATGAAGAACTGTTGTAATGCAACCTAATTGAGACCTGGTTTCATACTTAATATCATAGTGACGCTAGTTGTGAAATTGGAAATCCGATTTAAACAAACGAAAATGGATATATTATATAAGCCTAATAATACTGAGCGTACATATATAGGCCCACCATTCTATGATGTAATAATTTGTCAAGAGGCATTTGTCACCACATTTTGCCAATTGTCATATCTAAGCCGCTGTCCAAAGGTACCATACAGAACGCCTGTTGGACAAATAAGATCTCAGGAACACATATATACACATTTTGGTGTGAAAATGTTCAATATTGTTCATCATTTGAGAAATATTCTAATTTCAGCTGAGAATTAAAGATGAATTCCCTTTGACGTAACAAATTTAGGACTGAGTAGCAAACACGGATACATATTCGCTGTGTATGGTGCATTATTGAACACTTAACTGTTATAACTATCAATTGTAAAGTTTTACACTAGTTCAAATATCCCCCTTGCTTATACGACAATTTTTCTATAGTCTATTATAACGTGAATTGAGAATGGCACCACAATGGCATGGCGAATTAATCAACATGGGCCAGCCTAACAGCCTACAAAGTGTTGCACTGGTATTCAAAATTAACAATTCATCAGCTATGCCGCCGGACTATGACGATGTTCTATGCCTACAATCCTAATCAATGACCAAGATATATATCTTGCATTTTCGCCATACCACATTCTGGTGCTAAGAACGTGCTCTGTCACGGCGCTGAACTTATTTCCTTATTCCTTATTCCCGTTTACATATTCTAAATCGCGCTATGAGAAAGTAGTATCCTGGTCCTAACATGGCCCTATTTGTGTTATGAAAGACATAACGGTTGTCGAAATATATCGATTTTCATGAAGGATACTATTAGTTATACGTCGCCCTTCCGGGGTAATACGGGATGAGATTTGGTTTCTCTCGCCATATTTTTCCGAGGCGCAGCCGAGGAAAAATATGGCGAGAGAAACCAAATCTCATCCCGTATTACCCCGGAAGGGCGATGTATAACGAATTTATCATATCTCAGAGCATTAAGAATCACTTTGGACTTCAAGGCCGACATAATGGAACGGACTTCGATCGGACTTGCACTGGTTTCAGAACGATCCACAGCATGCACCGGAAAAAATGAACACAAAGACAAATGTATCATTTTTACAATCCTCATCTTTAAAACGTACTAAGGGAGGAGCAAAGATAACGATAACATATACTGTAATCCGTGAACAATGAACCCGGTTTCCGTGTGAAATACCGGTGGGCTTCGGTGATAAAGAATGAACAATCTAACTTCAAATTCAGCTTCATCTCTTATGTTCTATTCTGAAAATCAGAAACGTATAAAATACTGGAACATTAAGCTTAATCTCAATTTCATATTTAATATTTAATAGCCATCGACGAGTATAATATCTAGATTATATACCTTTTGTTAATAAATACATCGAAAGACCCGTTCCGGATTCACATCTGTTGCGTGGATATGTAAGTTTCAAATACACGTGTGAACTGTTACATTTCCATTCTGTCTATAATTCAACACCGTGTCACTCGACAGTGTCACTTGTGTCATGTTTCCATAACATCACACAGGAGAAGGACCAACATGAACTGACTTAAATTTACAGTTCGAGAGAAAAATCGGAAAATCAAACTGTCCTGCACAATTTGGCAGAAGTATAGGTATTTGCTTCATTTTCGCACGATCATGTTGATTGCATTTATTGTGCAGTTATTGAACATTGGCGCTGAGGGATTTGCGGCGACCAGGATAGCTGTGGGAATGTCACACGATGTGGGCTGGACAGCGGTGCTGTCGAATTCACAAAACAGCTGATTAAGATCAAAATCAAAGTCGTCGGCATGGCCTTCTGCTCGTACATCCTGGGTGTGTAACACGGCCGACGTGGCATCATTTGACGTGGGTGCAGGGTACTGAGAAGATGATGTCACAGTTTCTGCAGGATGGGGTTTGACAAGAACATTTACTGGAAGTGTATGCGTACCGGTATTCGTCTTTCGGGTTGAACCCATCGTGTCAGGAAAGGCTACTGACGCAACCGTGTGGCCCATTTGCAGTTTTTCGCCATCACTTACTCGCTGGTAAACCGACAGCGACGAGACAGATCTGTGACCTGTGGCAGCCATTATTTGAGATGCTGAATAGTTGTTTCTACCAAGGATGGTGATGCCGGTTGCTCGTATACTGTGGTTAGTGTATGGTTCAGAAAGTTTCAGACGAGTGCCCAGGTTGGTCATGAAGGCTGCCAAGCGGTGTTTCCCAATAGGTTTGTTATAATACCAAACTTTATCGTCGTCGAGGAAACTATCAACCGGGTACTGCCACAAGCGATCACATTTCGGATGGAGTTTGGAGATATAACTTTCGAATGAAGCAACAGGACAGAACGGGGAACCTTCTTCTTCAGGCATGAATCCGGTAACACCCTCTTTTTGCTGGGCCCGGCGATTTTTTGTGAGTTCATCCTCCTTTTTTTTCACATACCTCTGCCCAGTTTTCGGGTCCCGCTTGATGATGAATGTGTTTTTTGTCATCTTTTCCATATTCTCCACTCCCCTTCTAAAGAAGAACAGACGTACATCGAACTGAACTTTATTTGCAAGCCCAGTTGAGGTTTTTGGGGACATGAGAACAGACTTGAAGAGTTTACAACGATCGGACTCGTTTATGGGCTCATAATGATCGGTGTCGCCTTTTCCAGATGCCTTCAACTCTGCAAGTGCGGTTTCGAAGCACCCGTTGGCTTCATTAAACTCCGAATTTCTAATCAAATCAAAAGTTTTCAAATGTGGTGGGGCCTTCAGGTAACGATTCAGAGAATGTCGAAAGTTTTCGAGAGTGGATGTTTTGTACAATTCTCCGTCTTGTTTTCGGGCATCCAAATAAAAATGACTGAGTACCTCTGCTAACCTCTCGGCCGAGAATCCTTCGAATTCTTCACTCTGTCCCTTCTCTTTCAGGTAATATTTCAAAGTTCTGGCGGACGCTTTGTTCGATTTTTTTGTGTTGCTGGGAATAATATTAGCCCGCTTTTCAACAACTTCAACGTCCGTGTGAGACGCGAAACGTTTGCCTGATTCAGCCATTTTGTTTAGCAGACGATGGAATCTAGTGAACACCTGTTCGTTGCCCTTGGCGACGGGGGTATACGATATATATTCGACCAGCAAGTTGACAATACAGCATCACACATGAGGTCTGTCAGCCAATCAAAAGTCTACATGCTTCTCTGAGATATGATAATACTTTCTCATAGCGCGGTTTAGAATATCGAAACGGGAATAAGGAATAAGGAAATAACTTCCGTTTCTTTGTTCTGTCGTATTTTTTTGGCACCTATTATTAGCTCATCTGGGCCGAAGGCCCGATGGGCTTATGTCATGGCCTGACTGTCCGTCGTCCGTCGTGCGTCGTCCGTTGTGCGTCGTCCGTCGTCCGTCGTCCGTAAACATCTTCTTCTCTGAAACCGCTTGGCAGATTAAGCTGAAACTTGGCATGCATGTTCCCCCCAATGAGTACCCCAGCATTTGTTCATGCCGTGTCGATACGATTTTAAATATGGCTGCCATGGCGGCCATCTTGAATTTGCCAGTGAAATCTTGTCATCATTATTTTTCGGTAACTACTGCATGGATCTTTCTCAAATTTGGTACACGGGTTCGTCTTGGGGTCTAGTTGTGCAAGATATCTTTTGTGGTCCGATTCAAAAATCCAATATGGCCACCAGGCGACCATCTTGGATTTCCCGATGAAACATTGTTATCGCGATTTCTCAGGAACTACTGCATAGATCTTTCTCAAATTTGGTACACAGGTTCCCCTTGGGGTCTAGTTGTGCAAGATACCTTTTGTGGTCTGATTCACAAATCCAATATGGCCACCAGGCGGCCATCTTGGATTTCCCCATGAAACATTGTTATTGCGATTTCTCAGGAACTACTGTGTGGATCTTCCTCAAATTTGGTACACAGGTTCCCCTTGGGGTCTAGTTGTGCAAGATACCTTTTCTGCTCTGATTCGAACATCCAATATGGCCACCAGGTGGCCATCTTGGATTTCCCTATGAAACTTTGTTATCGTGATTTTATCAGGAAGTACTGCATGGATCTTTCTCAAATTTGATACACAGGTTCCCCTTGGGGTCTAGTTGTGCAAGATACTTTTGTGGTCTGATTCAGAAATCCAATATGGCCACCAGGCGGCCATCTTGGATTTCCGGATGAAACATTGTTATCGCGATTTCTCAGGAACTACTGCATGGATCTTCTCAAATTTGGTACAGAGGTTCCCCTTGGGATCTAGTTGTGCAAAATACAATTTGTGGTCTGATTGAAAAATCCAAGATGGCCGCCTATATGGCCACCAGGCGACCATCTTGGATTTCCCGATGAAACATTGTTATCGCGATTTCTCAGGAACTACTGTATAGATCTTTCTCAAATTTGGTACACAGGTTCCTCTTGGGGTCTAGTTGTGCAAGGTACCTTTTGTGGTCTGATTCACAAATCCAATATGGCCACCAGGCGGCCATCTTGGATTTCCAGATGAAACATTGTTATCGCGATTTCTCAGGAACTACTGCATGGATCTTTCTCAAATTTGGTACAGAGGTTCCCCTTGGGGTCTAGTTGTGCAAAATACAATTTGTGGTCTGATTGAAAAATCCAATATGGCCACCAGGCGGCCATCTTGGATTTCCAGATGAAACATTGCTATCGTGATTTCTCAGGAACTACTGCATTGATCTTTCTCAAATTTGGTACAGAGGTTGCCCTTGGGGTCTAGCTGTGGAAGATACCTTTTCTGCTCTGATTCGAACATCCAATATGGCCATCAGACGGCCATCTGGGATTTCCCTATGAAACTTCGTTATCATGATTTATCAGGAAGTACTGCATGGATCTTTCTCAAATTTGATACACAGGTTCCCCTTGGGGTCTAGTTGTGCAAGATGCTTTTGTGGTCTGATTCAGAAACCCAATATGGCCACCAGGCGGCCATCTTGGATTTCCAGATGAAACATTGTTATCGCGATTTCTCAGGAACTACTGCATGGGTCTTTCTCAAATTTGGTACAGAGGTTCCCCTTGGGGTCTAGTTGTGAAAGATACCATTTGTGTTCTGATTGAAAAATCCAATATGGCCACCAGGCAGCCATCTTGGATTTCCAGATGAAACATCGTGATTTCTCAGGAACTACTGCATGGATCTTTCTCAAATTTGGTACAGAGGTTGCCCTTGGGGTCTAGCTGTGCAAGATACCATTTGTGTTCTGATTGAAAAATCCAATACGGCCACCAGGCGGCCATCTTGGATTTCCCCATGAAACATTGTTATTGCGATTTCTCAGGAACTACTGCATGGATCTTTCTCAAATTTGGTATACAGGTTCCCCTTGGTGTCTAGTTGTGCAAGATATCTTTTCTGCTCTGATTCAAAAATCCAACATGGCCACCAGGCAGCCATCTTTGATTTCCCCATGAAACTTTGTTATCGCGCTCATGGATTTCTCAGGAACTACTGGATTGATTTTTCTCAAATTTGATACACAGGTTCCCATTGGGGTCAAGTTGAGCAAGATACCTTTTCTTGTCCGATTCGAAAGTCCAGTATGGCCGCATCTTGAATTTCCCATTAAACTTGATCATGAAATCTCAGGAAATAACTGCATGGATCATTTAGTGTTCAGGGGGGACAACACAAGTTAGAAACTCATCTATTGCAGTTCTTTAGTAAAAAATTCTCACAGCTACGTTCTCCAGTTACAGACAGATGAGCTACAGTGCCGTGGCACTATCTTAGATAATTTGTCGGAGAATGGGACAGGGAAAGTCCACCGCTATATGAATGTCCTGTAAATCTGTCTGTGCTTGTATATTTGTGAATTTATACGTGCTTTAAAGTAAAATAACTTAAAACAGGGCTGAAGAGTTCAACGCTCCCGGAAAAAGAACTGTAAACCCGTAGGTAACTTTTATTCATGTATTGAAGTAATTTATATATTAGCTCGACCAATATATTAATTATCAGTTTCTTTATGCTAGAAAAGAACAAGACTCTAATTGCCACTATAACAACTACATGCACGTCGTTAAAGTGTGATACTTTTGCAGATAATCTTCTAAATTATAAAATTTATACCCTGATTCTTGTTTTACGATTTTAATTTTAACATTTTCAATGCTATTAATATTATTGTAGAGCATAGCGCCACATACCTGTCAGAAATTGTGACGTTAATATGAAACGATAAACCACGTCATAACGCAACATTTTTACGAAACTGTTCCATTCTCTGCATTGCCGCGACATCCCGCAGGCGATGTAGACGGTCGAAGTATGACGTTGTTATGGTCATCTCTGACGTCAAAAGGGGCAGTGCAGATTTCTCTTCTACTGTAGAAAGCTGCCTTTGAACCTTCTTAGACAAAATGCAAGTGAAATATTGGAGGAAAACTTTACTACGTTTGTTATTCACATCGTTATCTTGAATATGACATAGACTTACACACGTGCCACAGTTACACTTTAAAGTGATATCTATGAGTCCTCCGGGTTTTAGTGAGTTGCTGGTGGTCAGTGATATTGGCTGTTGCCCTTTGGGCCTTAATCAGGCTCAAGCGACTCCTTTTTTTCCTAGAATTCCTATATTTTTATACTTTTCCTGTATTTTCTTATATATAACCCAAACCTCCTATATCTCTTATATTTTTGAATTTTTCGCATGTACACTTTTGCCAATGCTTTGAAATTGGCATTAGGAAATACATTTCAGAAAAATATGAAAACATTTAAATCTCTGTTGAACCAAGCAGCAGAAGGGGTCTCAATGGAACCTACAATGTAGTAGTGACACTCCTTCATTGTCCTCCGCCACGAAGTGGTGGGAGGACTTGTAAATGCTAGCCGTCCGTCCGTCCTTCCGTCCGTCCGTCCGTCCCACATCTTGTGAACGCGATATCTTTAGAACAATTCGACCAATTGACTTCAAACTTGAGAAGGTGCTTCACATCAGTTAGACGGTCATTGGTATTGATTTTCACTGAGGTACGTAATCCAAGATGGCGATATCTCGAGAACAGATCGACCAATCGACTTCAAACTTGAGAATGTGCTTCACATCAATTAGACGGCCTTTGGTATTGATTTTCACTGAGGTACGTAATCCAAGATGGCTGCCATTGACCATATTGGATTCCATCCGTCTCGGATCTTGTGAACGGGATATCTCGAGAACAATTTTACCAATCGACTTCAAACTCGAGAGGGTGCTTCACATCAGTTAGACAGCCATTGGTATTGATTTTCATTGAGGTAGTATGTAATCCAAGATGGCTGCCATTGACCATCTTGGATTTCACTCACCCATATTGTACCCATCTATGTTGTGAACGCGATATCTTGATCTATTCCACCCATTTATTTATAAACCTCACCATCCACAAATCCATATATAACTACAGACTTACATTCCAGTGTTACACTACCCATTACTGCTTCCCAAACCTCCTCAAATTGTCTCAACAATTCCAGATAAACGTCTCTTTACACATACACATATCTACTTTCCAAGTTATATTTAAGGAGATATTGCAAGCGTATATGTTGCATGCTCTCACACAGGCTACTTGGCGGAGGACCTGCTAGCTACTCAGCTTGTTCCCTATGTTTTAATAAGAATATTCCTATCTTTCTTCTACATTTTGTCATAATTTCTCCTAACTTTCTTTCCCTATATTTTCACTGCGAGCCACTTAAAGGCCTGCTTAATCTTGGTACGCGATTTCTGCGTGACTCCAATGTGGGGAGGAGTAGTAGAATGTGCCAGCTTTAGCTGACGTAGCTCAAATATGGAAGCGGCGCAGTTCACCACCTATGTGAATAACTGTCCCCTACTCTCGATATCTCTTATCTCACGAAGCTTCTCGTGTTTGAAAAACGATTGTGTGAGAAGGGTTGACGAATTATCCGTAGTTTATACTTCACTCGATGTTCTCTTTTCATTACAATAGTTGAATATAGGTCAGGTGTAACAAGCTCAAAGATAGACCTGTATTGCTACCTGATTGATGTTTGTTCTGTGTAACAAGCTCAAAGATAGACCTGTATTGCTACCTGATTGATGTTTGTTCTGTGTAACAAGTTCAAGGATAGACCTGTATTGCTACCTGATTGATGTTTGTTCTGTGTAACAAGCTCAAAGATAGACCTGTATTGCTACCTGATTGATGTTTGTTCTGACCTGTATTGCTACCTGATTGATGTTTGTTCTGTGTAACAAGCTCAAAGATAGACCTGTATTGCTACCTGATTGATGTTTGTTCTGTGTAACAAGCTCAAAGATAGACCTGTATTGCTACCTGATTGATGTTTGTTCTGTGTAACACGCTCAAAGATAGACCTGTATTGCTACCTGATTGATGTTTGTTCTGTGTAACAAGCTCAAGGATAGACCTGTATTGCTACCTGATTGATGTTTGTTCTGTGTAACAAGCTCAAAGATAGACCTGTATTGCTACCTGATTGATGTTTGTTCTGTGTAACAAGCTCAAAGATAGACCTGTATTGCTACCTGACTGATGTTTGTTCTGTGTAACAAGCTCACAGATAGACCTGTATTGCTACCTGATTGATGTTTGTTCTGTGTAACAAGCTCAAAGATAGACCTGTATTGCTACCTGATTGATGTTTGTTCTGTGTAACAAGCTCAAAGACAGACCTGTATTGCTATCTGATTGATGTTTGTTCTGTGTAACAAGCTCAAAGATAGACCTGTATTGCTACCTGATTGATGTTTGTTCTGTGTAACAAGCTCAAAGATAGACCTGTATTGCTACCTGATTGATGTTTGTTCTGTGTAACAAGCCCAAAGATAGAGCTGTATTGCTACCTGATTGATGTTTGTTCTGTGTAACAAGCTCAAAGATAGACCTGTATTGCTACCTGATTGATGTTTGTTCTGTGTAACAAGCTCAAAGATAGACCTGCATTGCTACCTGATTGATGTTTGTTCTGGTTGCATTCGCGGTACAAGCCATGCTCTCCTGTACGAAGAAACAGGCTTCATACCGCTATATAAACGTAGAAATAGGCACAAATTATGTCTATTCTATAAAATGGTCAATGGGAGCACGCCAGCTTATCTCTCCTCTCTAGCTCCAGTCCCAAACTCATCTATATCAAGCTATATATTGCGTAATATAGATAATATTACACCTCCTTATGCACGAACTGAATTATATAAAAACTCGTTCCTTCCTTCTGTCATCCGTATGTGGAATAATCTAGATGTCGTTATTCGAGATTCTGTTAGTTACTCTTCTTTCTGTCGAAATCTCTCCAGAAACGATAAAATTGTTCCTCCTTATTACTATATTGGTGACAGGAAAGTCCAGATCATCCATTCACGTTTACGACTTGGATGCAGTTCACTTAATTCTCATATGTACACACGACATCTCCGCGAATCCCCGGCTTGTACATGTGGGCATCCGAATGAAACTCCAGAACATTTCTTCCTTTTCTGTCCTGTATATACTGCAATTAGAAATATAATAACGCAACTACCAAACTACGACATTGACACTCTTTTATTCGAAAATTCATTATTGATATCTGCTGAAAACACAAACATTTTTACCTGTGTTCACATGTTCATTGTACAGTCCAAAAGATTTCAGGAATAATTTGAACTGCATCCAGGTCTAACAAATCCATCATAGTATCTGTTTGCATTTATCGCATTTATCTTATTTATCTCATTCGGTTTATTGTCACTGATATTATTCAAATCAAATGAACTGATATATATACATATATACACACGATAATATCTGCCTTCATTTTATGGTATATGTATTAATTCATTATCTACGTGTATACAATATGATGTACAACTGTTTGTATAAATCTTGCTCCGATGCGTATATCGCAGTATGCCAATTAATTAATTATTTATTAAGATGTGTATGCATGCACATATGCACGTTTGATGCAAATACTGATACACAGTACGCCCTTCATATTAATCAGCAGATTTATGTATTCACTTAATCTTATATACATTTATATCTAATTTGACCTATATATTATATATCCGCCAATGTACATTACGTTTTTTCAAAGTGTTTGGGAAAGGCGTTAATATAGGCAATGCGCCTGTTCGCCGATCCCAGTTTTCTTTTGAAATAAATATACAGTTTAAATCATGTTTGTTCTGTGTAACAAGCTCAAAGATAGACCTGTATTGCTACCTGATTGATGTTTGTTCTGAACTCGTGCAGAAAGCCACACCTGCACACCCTCATTTTTACCTATGAACGCGGAATGTAACTTCATTTATTTTACGATGTAATAAACTTCCCACAGATTATACATGTATGTGTCACTGCTGTGTTGATAGATATCATGTTTTAGCCAAGTCAAACAGGAAATTCATCGCTATGCTGATCTTCTAAGATGTCCGTTCCGATTGGGTTGTTCGGTATAATGATGGACAGTTGGCATTAGGCTGTCCGGAACCTCTCATGATGATAACTTTATTACATATATTAGGTACCGCACACATAGTTTGAGGATACGTATACTCCATAAATAAGAGAAAACAATTGTTTTAATATGCTTCTCTTTATGCATATATGATGGAAGTTAATCAAATACATTTGTAATTTGTAATTTTTGTAGGAATATTGAATATCCTTTTTGTGTAATTATGTATGTGTAAGTTGATACGTGCACATGGAGAGACTCCCAGTGTCAGGCAATGTACCAGAAATATATAATATCTATGAAATGAATTGGAATTATAAGTCCACCACAGTGATAAGTTTTATTCTGATCTTGGCGTTTATGGGGTGACGGTGGGAGTCATGGTGATGGTGTGAGGGGGGGGGGGCTCAAGCTGGTGCTATAGACTTTGTGGTCATGTCATTCAAGATGTCCACATGAACAGTGACAATAAAAGCGTGACTGGGGTACAAATCATCACAGGGATCACGTTTGGTTCTTGTGGTTTTTTTCTTCGAAATTTGCAGTCAGTATATTTACAGTCAGTACGCAGGTATCGTTTTCCACTACCCTTTTAATGTTGCGTTTAATTATATGCGAACACTATTGAAATCTTTAATGCACCAATTCACTCGATTCACCACTTGTAAATAAAACGCTCGTTAGCATAAGGTGTATTTTTAGCTTACGTTACAGTATATGTTGTACCGGTGGTAGTTATTTCTGCTTTACATCGTGAGAAAGTGTACGGAAAAGCTGTCAACTAACAATAATGCTATTAGCCTTTAACAAATATGGAGCAAGTCATATCAGGACGTTTGTTCTGAATAAATGAGTAAGTCCGCTTGTGGTTTATCCGTGGCAATGCGCCATTGTGACCAGTCAAACCAGTGTGGACCACATGTAAATAGGTCGGTTTTGAAAAAAATGCAATATCTCCGACCTTACAACACAGATCTGAAACTTTGTTTGTACTTTTTAGAGTATTGGGTATTGTGGCTGCAAGTTAACACTATTTTGATGACCGAGTGCTGTACTGGTTGGGCTGATCAGTGTCCAGGATGAGTAGAACTGTGGGCACTCTCGGGTTCTGGCAGATGTAAGCACCGTCATGATATGACTGAAATATTATTGAAAACAACGATAAACACTACTCACTCACTCAGTCATCCAATATTTTGATGAAAAATAATTTTAAGATGTTTGTCAATTGTAGTGTACTAAATCTCAAATTTCAAAACTGAAATCTCTAAATACATTTTGAATAAGAAATATGAGGCCCTTATTATGTTTAGTTAGCCATTAGTTTTGCTTTCTAACAAAAACCATTGGTCATATAACAGGACATTTGCATAATATACAGAGTTCCAGAGTTAACAAATCTTTTTCTGAATGGAATATTTCAAATATTCCTTTTATAGTTGTGCAGCAAGGCATTATTTTAGCAGCCACCACACTAAAAAGTAAACACCTGACGTATCAGATCTCTATTTTGAGTAAATTATGGACATATCGAATTTTTTTAAACCGACCTATTTGCATGTGGTCCACACTGGTTTGACCTTTTTTTCACAGCATCTTGATTAACAGTGACAGTCAATGTGTGCCATCGGGTATATTCTGCTGTGGAAAACGACTTGAAATTGGCCAACCAAATGACGTTTGGTCGAAATGTTGGCCATTCTAAAACCAAGAGTATAAATTAATAATTTGGGCATGGACCCCACTTGCATAAAACATTCATTTCAATAATAAAAGATTTTGCTTACCTACTACTTGATAATCAGCAAATATATCTCTAAAATCTTCACCTCCATTAGGCCACAAACTAAAAATTACAAAAAGTGCATACCGCTAGAACAAAGCGTTTCCTGATTCTGTAATTAGTCAACCATCAGTTATGAACACACTCCCCCTACTTCCCCTCTCCTGTCCGGTAGAATATATCATCTACCTATTTTGCATACGATTCGTCGTACAGTTATACCACCATAGCTTTACATTAATTAGTGTTTTATAAGTTTCTGCAACAATGTTTTGTGACGTTGATTAAAATCGTCACATTTAACACAGGATCTAGGAAATGCTACTAGGCGAGATATGTATACGCCATATGCAGGCCCCACCGGAATATGACTGTCCAGAAAGGGATAGTTTACGATGTCGAAATTGTAATCATCTCTTTTGTCATACAGTCGACGAGAGAGAAGACCCGGTTCATTTTTATAGAGATATAGGTCTAAATACGATGTGCCTGTATAGGGTTATCTGTAGTTTCCTTCAAATCCAGTGAAGGTGGATATATAACCTTCACTGCGTCATTCATATAGCGATTATCCACAGCGAGAAGATCGTCTATATAGCGTTTGGTGAATGAGAAGGAACGGGCTTTGAATGGATCGGTTTTTGAAAGCGCCTGCATATAGTCATATTCATAAGAGAACAGATACAGGTCAGCCAACAGGGGTGCACAATTAGTACCCATTGGAATACCTATATGCTGTTGATATATTGTGTTGCCAAATTTCACATAGATATTTTTAATGAGAAATTCAAGCAACTCTATAAACAAAGAAACATCCCATGAATGATATCTCTTGTATGTAGTAGAGCTAAAGAATGCTTTATGGCTTCCGACATTAATATATCTACGATCATTTTTCTTGAACACAGATACTATTAATGAACTTAGACGATCAATAAGGCCATGAGGAGGGATTGTGGTATAAAGAGTCGAGAAATCTCATCTGGATACATGTCTATACGGTATGTGACCTTTAGCATCAACTTCTTCCATAAGATATTTTGAGTTTTTTAATATCCACATACATTCAACGCCAGAGTTTTTAGAAATAGTGGCGCAATACCTTTCCCAAAATGCTTTTACCTCCTGGAGGGCCCTCGTCAACAGGGTTGAAAGAATCTTGGTGGTGCAGCTTCTAGAACCATCTATGAATCTAGCTTTGTATGGTGATTTATGCATTTTGGGAGTCCAGTATACTTTTGGTATATCGTTATGTTTGGTTGGAAGACAAATACCTCTTTCCTTGAGAAACGTTTTGTGATTGTTAAATAAATCTTCCAGAGTAAATGCAGTTTGAGAATATGACTCTACAGGAAAGCTTTCCTCGGCAACTCACATTCAGACTCGAGAATACGGTGGATTCTCATATGTAGCCTTAGTATCTCAGCCGCGTTTTTATTGCCGCTGTTCATGTGAAGACTGTGAAGTATTCACACGGCCTCTAGCACTGGTTTAAGCGGAATTATATACGCTACCTCGGGAGCTGTGATGACAGATCAGTTCAAACATCAGATCTTAATAGATGGGCATCGAGGACGTCTGATGGAGTAAACGCCTCAACATGGGATAAACTCGGTAAATGCAAGAATACCCAGAAAAACTATTCTGTAATGCCCGACGTCGTACGGCTTATATTTCCCATCAAACAATAAACCTACATATATTTGTCACATGACATGTACAGAGGGCGGGCCTCGGGGAACAACTGTCCACCAGCAGGATCCTATCATACATAGGTAATAAATTGGAGCGATATGCAAGAGGTGGGGAAAATTGACGACGTTTGGCGACTAAAAAGCAACCATATGACTCTACAGGAGAGCGGGCCTCGGGGACCAACAGTCCACCAGCAGAATCATATCATACATAGGTAATAAATTGGAGCGATATGCAAGAGGTGGGAAAAATTGACGACGTCTGGCGACTAAAAAGCAACCATATGACTCTACAGGAAAGCCCTCCCTCGGAACCTAACATTCAGACCCGAGAATACGGTGGATTCTCGGGCGTAGCCTTAGTATCTCAGCCGGGCTGTTATTGCGAGGAGTATCACACGGTCCCTTGCACAAGCTTAAGCGGAATAAGATACGCTAGCCTAAGTGAAAAACGCTTGGGCGAATAGAACATGTCTCTACACTCTTAGAATTTCTGGTTCTTCACGGTTCTTTAGAATATTTATTTCTGTGTGGAACAAAAGATGTTTTAATTCAAAACACTTTATAAACACATACGTTGAAATTGTTTTAATAAAACACTTCAAATTACATTCAAATGATTTATATGTTTGTGACAACATTTTTTAGCAATTAAATGCACAAAGACAATGAATTATCGAATCAATGCCCCATCACCGTTTGTTGTGAACTGACCATTTGCCGTTTTTGTGTACATGTATACATACATATTTTGTGAGGTGTTAATTATACAGCGTTCAATAAATATTGACCTTAAGCATTACAACAGTATGGATGTGGTATGCCACTATTAACAGAAATAGGTAGAGAGATATACTGGTATCGTATATACATTCACGACGTGAATAAAAAATATTAGACCAAATCTAGTATAGATGAACTAAGACCGGAAAAGTTGAATCAAAGGTTCCCACATTCTTTGGATCTGATCTCTATTCCAATCTGGGCAAAATTAAACAGTTTAAAATGATAATAAACATGAGCACCAAGTGAAGCTGCGTTCAGGCGGATGTAGCACAAATGCAATCCAAAAACAGGTATCCTCGTAAGGTTCATGTATACCAAATTGACGAAGAAGTCATCAACCGGTTCTACTTTATTGCAAAGAAACGAAAACCCAGTATGGCTGAAAATTAATCCCAATCCCATGTTATACCACTCCTGTAGTGTTATATCTACAACATAATTCGCGTTGATGCAGGTCTTTGTCACTGCTCAACACCGGTTAAATATTTGATCCTCAAGATGCTATGGTAAATTCCGCAATACAATTTGATAATGCAGTGGGGTGGTCACGGAATGTTCCATATTATATTTACGGGTTTATCTATGTTACCTTTGCCTTGAATGTTTTCTAACCACCCCAATCACAGATTAAGTCACAGATTAAGTCGGTATATGCAAAACCAATGTCTCTACAGACCAATCAAAACTTGTTCTATCGCTACACCATATACTCTTAAGGAATCCAATGTGAATTGACCGTGGAACTAATATGAGCGAACTTATTTCACTGAATGTAGATCTAAACATGAGCCTAAAGGAGGTGTTCGGTTTGACCGTATTTTTTCCTTAGTGTGTTGCGTTTATAAACCGAAAATATAATTTCCTCTCGTTTACTTTAAAAGTTATTATATTAGCTTGAGAGAGAAAATACTGAATTTTCATATTCTCAATTTTCACCGAGAAGAGATTTGTCAAACAAATATTACGAGTATTAGAAAATAAGCATTTGTTTGTTTTTTCAATTCTTCCTTTTTTCTCCCATCTTCATTTTGGACTTTAAAGTGCAATGGTGACGTGAAATAAAGACAGCGAACCCCTGACGCACATAATCGCTTATTTTATTATAATTCGTGAATAGAATTGCACACAAACAACTCCACACACACAGTCAAAAAATTAATTGTTACACATATATAATTTCGTCTTAGGGCAGCGAAAAGTTGTAACTATGAATTGAAAAGTTATAAGGTTAAACTTGTCTTGTATCAAGGCCTTTATTAAGGAAATGACCCTCAACAAGTGGTGACGCTTACTTTCCCAAGTGATCTGCATGTGCCAATATGTTGGGGTTTTGTTTTTGCAGTTACTTCCTTAATTATTATTCGCTGAACTTTTGACAGTGATTTTTCAGTTTTCGAGTCGGTTTATGTATTAATATAACTGCTTATTGTTCGTAAATATCTGGGTCGTTCATGAAAATACTAATGGTAACCGTATGAGAATATGAACCTGAAATTCCCATTAGACTGGCCTCGCCTGTCTGACAAAGAGTTGGGGAATACCTGAGCATTACGTCACAATTTACCGGCCGGCTCGGAGTGAGACAATAGAGCAGCAGAGATCGACTCTGAAGGGAAAAATATCCATCTAAAGCGAACACCTCCTTTCAAACGTGTAATTTCGAAAAGTTTTCAAATTTTCCTGAAGAGCGTTCCGGAAACGTTTTGGTGAGTAGAACATATCGCTACATTCTTAGAAACCTTGGTTCTTCTGGGTTCTTATTTGGTTTTATGTGGAACTGTACTTGGTTGTTTTGTATTGTGTCGTACATTAGATTTTGGCTCCACCTATGTTTCAGAAAAATAATCAATCATGTATCATGACCACTCTATCGATTGGCTATAGAACACATTCAAAGATATATGAATTATGTTCTTTGAATTTGTTACTTGTATTCGAGTAAAGTTATATTAACATGTACAGAAAAAACAGTTTTCTGAAATTTAAGTTCAATTACCTTTTGGCCTATGTTTCCCACAAACATTGTCAAAACTCTTGGTTTTGGGGTAGCATAAAGTCAAGCACGGATCGAAGCATTTATGGGAAAAGAATGCCAATTTGATTCATCATTACCTCATTTGACAGTTCCACCCAAAGTTGAACTTTTGACCTTTCTTAATATGGGAAGCACTGTAGGGCTTGTACCCCTAGGGTTTATCAAAACATATTCTTTTATTATTATTTCATTTTTTATTTTATTTTATTTTTTTTTTCGAATTCTGCATCCTGGCTCTTCAAGACAATGTGTTAATGTTGTGTAACAATCTCCGGAATTTAATTCTCCTGTAGTTACATTCAACTAGACCTGGTTTCCTGTGATAATCGAACTCTTTTTAATATGTGTAATTTGGAAGTTGTTATCATACTGAGATTTAAGTCCTTGAGGAAATCGAACGTTTCTGGTCTGTGTCAGTACACATACAGTAGATTTTCCAAGAAATCGGGTTGACTCATTTTCACCATAAACCATAAGATTTGATTATAACTTGGTAGTTTGACTATTGGTTTAAATGCGATTTTGTACTCGCATAAATGCAAGTGAAATTTAGGAAAACTGGCAACTTAATGTAACTATATAAAGGAAGATTTTGAAAAATCTTTTGGCAGTTTTTATTCTTCCCAAAGAAGACTTTGGCGTAAAGTTTAGTTTCTTCTTATTCGAGAAATAAGAAAAGAAGAAAAGTGTCCCCCAGAAAGTAACTCAGAGTGATTAATTGATCCATTTCCCGATATTTTACATTTTGCCAGTTCAACGGTCAATTCATATTGGAATCCTAAAGAGTATATGATGTAGCGATAGAGCATGTTTTGATTGGTATGTAAACGCATTGGTTTTGCATGTACCCATTTAATCTGTGATTAGGTATAGTCAGAAAACGTTCAAGGCAAAATAAGGTAACACAGGTAAACCTTTGAATAGAATATTGAACCTTCCCCGATTCCCCGACCATCCCACTCGATGCATCCTTAAATCGTATTGCGGATTTCACCATAGCATGATGAGGATCAACAATCTCTGGACAAATTTGAGTATCAATATATATTTAACAAGCGTTAAACAGTTAGAAAGACCTGCGTCGACGCAAATTATGTTGCAGATATAACACTACAGGCGAGGTATAAAATTAGAAGGGCTTGACGGATTCTTCTGAATGGTGATATGTAGATATTTTGCTGCAATGGGATTGGGATTATTTTAAGTCATATTGGATTTTCGTTTCTTTGCAATAAAATAAGAACTGTTTTGATGTATTGTTCTGCAATTTAGTATGCATACACCTTACGAGAATACCTCTTTCGGGATTGCATTTGTACTTGATCCGCCTGAATGGGGCTTCATTTGATGGCCATGTTTAATATCATTTTAAAACGTTTACCCAGATTTGAGTAGATATCAGATCAACAGAATTTGGGAAACTTTCTCGATTTGGTCTATGTATATTGTATTGTATCTATACGCTTGGTTGTTTCACTGTTGTAATATTTAAGGTCAATGTTTATTGGACGCTGTACAATTAACACCTAAAAAAATATGTACATAAATACGGCAAATGTCGACGCAAACTATGTTGTAGATATAACAATACAGGCGAGGGATAGAATTACAAGAGCTTGACGGATTCTTCTGACAGATGGTATGTAGATAATTCGCCGCAATCGGACTGGAATTGTTTTTCAGCCACATTGGATTTTCGTTCCCGTACAAATAAAATTAGAAACGCTAGACTAAATGTTCTACAATTTGGTATCCAGGAACCTTGCGAGAATTAAACGCAACATATAAAAAGTAGAGGAAATGGTGCCGGAGTACTGACAAGAAATATTATGTCCCGACAGGCCAATATTCTGACTGCGTATCTAAACACACCACAATAACCAAACATGATCTATGTGGTCATTTGTATCTCGACCACGCTTTTATTGAAGCTGTCCATGTAGACATATTGAATGTCATGCCCTCACGGTCCCGAGCATAGGCTTGAGCGGTGCCTCATTTGGGATTGCATTTATGCTACATCGGCCTGAAAGGGGCAACGATCATGTTTACTGACATTTTAAAATATTTAGTTTTACGCAGATTTGAACAGAGATCAGATGAACCGAATGTGGGAATCTTTGGTCCAACTACTTGGATTTTAATTTCATGTATAAATTTGATCTCTGTATATATATATACATGTATTATTCACTTCGTGAATGTATATTCGATATCAGCACATCTCTCTGCATAGTCGGCCTGTCACATTGGGTAATTACCATTTAGCAAGGCATTTTTTGTTAGAAGCTGGCAACTGGGTTAGATGTCTGCGGAATATCATACGCTGCAACGCAGGGGTGGATGCCCATCTAAAAATTGCGTTTTTGGACATAGTGGTCTGTTTTGACTAATTTCGGACTTTTTTCAGTTTTTCATGGTTTATTAAAACTCAGACTTTGAGACACTACAGCACATCCTGGTATATTGTTTTTTTTTATAATTTCTTTATTTGTCTTCATCAAACAGCAGACAGTACATGTTCATAGATTTTATGTATATAAAATTCGAGTTGAAATATTTAATTATAGATGTGGACCTTTAATCTAAATAACAAAGGCAGTAGAAAAAGGCAGTAACTAACATAATTATCAGAAAAACTAGCAAAAAATAAAAAGATAAAAAAATAAATAAAATTACAATAAATGGGGAATCTATAGTGAAATATATAGGGAGTGTGCAGCTTGTTCTGTTGGTCTGAGAATATTTTGACCAGCATTTTACCTCTAGGTTTTGTATTTAATTGGTGGGCAATTAGATATCAATATCATTGAACAGCAATTCATAAACAGCAATATCATTATCCATATCTTTAGACAGCAATATCATTAAACAGCACTATCATTCGGTTTCTCCGTCGTGGCTGAATACTTTAGTAAAAAGTTCCCATTTTTTCTCGAAGTATTCAGATTTCAGATTATATTTATGAATAGTTTTCTCCAAATTTAGATTATATTTGAGTATATTTATTATACCGTCAAGGTTGGGTGTAGAATCTATACAACGACACTTATAAATGTATTGTTTTATCAGTAATACTACGTGATTAAATACAAGATTCTTTAATGGTAAACCGAATAATATAGTCTTTTTGTTAAGAACAAGGCCTATATGACATTTCTTAAGTATCCAATTTCGCAAGTCTTGCCATAACCTATTAATTATTTGGCAGTCCCAAAATAAATGTTCAATTGTTTCTGGATCATTGAGACAAAAGGTACACATTGAATCTGTCGTGATCTTCATTTTAACTAATAACTCATTCGTTACTAAACATCTGTGTATTAATTTATACTGCAGGTTCCATAGCCTTGTTTCTAACGTACAAGACTTTGCCATTAAATATGCGTCATGCCAGTTCACAATTTTCCCACCTAATTTGTCTTCCCACTTTGTGATAGCTACGGGGGTCAGGCTGTCTGCAATGAACAAGTTGTAAATTTCCCTACATCCCCTGCTAGACTTTAATATCAATTTAGCACACTTTGGATAGGGTGGTGAAAGCATGTCCGACGTTGTTGGTTTGTTTTCTCTAAGATAATCTTTCCAGATCTTCGGTATACTTCTGATTAATCTTTCGTACTCTAGATATGTCCCGATTAAATTGTATTTTACTTTTAATTCATTGAACGTAAAAAAGATACCGTTTTCATTGATAAGATCTTTAATGAAGTAAAGTTTTTGATTGAACCATTGCCTTATAAATGTATTTGTCTTATTAAACGAAAAATTATACCATAGTGGTTGAGATAATATATCTTGGTCTTTAACTTTAATTTTCGTACAATATTTCGACCATGCAGTCACCACTTCTTTCCAAAATGGATTTTTTATCTTCTCTGTGTGGTACTTAAAATCACCCCCAGTTAAAGTAAATAGATTTGGATTGAAGTATTCCAACAAGAGCTTTTGCCACTTACAATTCGTTATTAAAATTCTTCTGACCCATGTTACTTTTAACGCCTTTATAAACGAATCCACCTCCACCATTCTGATTCCACCCTCATTGTAATTTTTAACCACTATTCGTCGTTTAACTTTGTCACATTTTCCATTTCATAAGTAATTAAAAAACATCGTATTTATCCTTTTTATTATATCCTCTCCTGGTGCCAGTAGGGCTGTGAGCAAGTGTGTTATTTGGGAAAGAACTAATGTTTTAATCACTGTTACCTTACCATAAATCGTTAAATTTCTTCTCCTCCACATATTCAAAATTGTTTCCATTCTGCCTAGTTTATCTTTGAAGTTTAAATCTAGCATATTGTACATTTCTGTGGTAAACTTGACTCCCAAAATTGTAAAAACAGGAGTGTTCCAGTCCAGCCTGACCCCTTCGCATAACCTAGTTCCCGAATTAATCAAAGGGCCTAGAGCTATAGCCTGAGTCTTCTCCACGTTAACTTTAAGACCAGACATATTGTAAAATTTCTCTAGAACTGCCAGGGTTTCTTTAAATGACTCTTCTTGTCCATCCAACATAATCTGGGTATCGTCAGCATACTGACTTAATTTAAATTCTGTTCCGTTTATATTAATTCCTTTAATTTTTGGATTCTGTCTAATTAATATACCTAGAATTTCAGCACAGATAATAATCAAATATGGCGAGAGAGG
>JAVTVY010014732.1:0-62559 GCA_036873755.1 Hanleya hanleyi | reverse complement strand
ACACACACTACCACACACCACCACCAACACCACCACTGCTCGTCAACGCCCGGTGGTGGTGGTGGTGGTAGCTCCCGTGGGTCGGAGCTCCGGAGCTCGGAGCTCCGCTGTATTATACAATCGAATAGCAGTTGTCTTGAATAACAACAAGTTCAGCAATGTTCATACAGTTTATTATCCCCAATGTTACATCATACCCAGGCTGGGAGAGCCGCCCTGGGTACGTTTAGTATGTTCACAACAAAGCAAATTGAAATATAAAACACCATGTTTTATTATTTAACGCTTTTGTACTGAGCTCTATTCAACGATCAGCATGTAGACATATAGAGTATGTACGGCATGCTATAGTATTGATCAGTGCATGGGTGAAACATTCAGCCGATGGGATGGTCGGTCAGCTTGGTAACGAAAAACGTGACATTGGTCATCCTCTCCACTGTCCACTTGGTGTTGGGACGTTGTTGTTGGGCCCATTCCAAGGCATCCACGGTGTCCAGTTTCTCCAGCATCGTTTCTAGCGACGCCCTATCCGTGGTGGTAAACGATTGGTCGAAAACCCGGATGTTACTGCTCGGGTAAAAGTATCGGGCTTGGTCTGTCACCTTATGCTGCAGCACATAACCAAACGCCAGATTTAATTTGAAGGACGTAGCTTGGTCATTGAAGATGGCTTCCACGTAGCTGTGTAAACGGGCGAGGTAGGTCAGTCGGAAATTGTAGAAATCTTGAATAGGGCGATGACGGTGGAAACAGTGCCGTATCATGGGCCAATGGCGCCGATAGATGTCACTCACTGGATGGTCTTCGTGTAACAGATCGCTAGGAACATTTATGGGTTCATCCGCGAAGTGTACTTTGCTCCCCACGTCATACAAAATCTGACCCAATGTCTTGTCGTCGGAATTTGACTGTTGAATTAGGGCGACATCATCATCACCGGCCCTCGTGCGGTGGGTGTGAGTTCCCGCTGTCTCGATACTGTTGCCTACGGGCTCCTCTACCTGCAAACGTGGGTGTACGTTGGTGTCGCAGCAACAGACTGGGTAGTTTGAAAAGCCGACCACATTCCTCGCATAGATGCTTGGGTGCCCCATGCACTGTCCGTTCGTGACACCGTAGACTGTCCAGGCGAATAAATAGTTTCCCACACCTCGTGCAGCTATACCGGGTGGTTCCGTCGTGCTTGGTGGCCTCATGGCGGCGCAAGTCGTGCAGACGAGTAAACGATTTGGAGCACGTAGTACAAGTGAACATCTTGGTGATTGACAGTGTCTGATGAAGCGGCCAGGCCGCTTCCCTTTTATAGCACGCTAGCTGGTGATCTATTTTTTAGCACACTCACTTCAAGTACCTCCAGATCGATGACCGAGATGTACTGGTGTACGACTGAGCCACATTGCGTACGTGTGTGTGTGTGTGTGTTTGTGTTTGAGTCCAACCGTGCACCATGTCGAATTACGTTCTCTCCGAAAATTTCCTCTCATCGCATCAATATGCTCAGACCCATTCAATATAAACACAACCAAGAGACATCAACAACAACAGGCACATTGCGTAATACACGTTTTATTATCCTCACACCAACACCACCACTACCACCACTACCACCTAGCGTTGACGCCGTCAACGATCAGCGTGTAGACATATAGAGTATGTACGGCATGTTATGGTATTGATCAGTGCATGGGTGAAGCATTCAGCCGATGGTGTAGTCGGTCAGCTTGGTAACGAAAAACGTGACATTGGTCATCCTCTCTACGACCCACTGGGCGTTGGGGCATTGTTGTTGGGCCCATTCCAAGGGATCCACGGTATCCAGTTTCTCCAGCATCGTCTCTAGCGAAGGCCTTTCCGTGATGGTAAACGGTTGGTCAAACACCCGTATGCTACTGCTCGGGTAAAAGTATCGGACTTGGTCTGCCTCCTTATGCTGCAGCACATAACCAAACGCGAGATTCAACTTGAATGTCGTAGTTTGATCGTTGAAGATGGCTTCCACGTAGCTGCGTAGATGGGCGAGGTCGGTCAGTCGGAAATTGTAGATATCTTGAATAGGGCGATGACGGTGGAAACAGTGCCGGATCATGGGCCAATGGCGCCGATAGATGTCACTTACTGGATGATCGTCGTGTCGCTAGAAACATTTATGGATTCGTCCGCGAAGTCTACTTTGCCCTCTACGACGTACAAAATCTGGCTCAAGGTCTTGTCGTTGGAATTTGACTGTTGAATTAGGGCGACATCATCATCATCAGCCCTCGTGCGATGGGTGGGTCTAGGTGAGCCCCTAAGTGTACATATGCACCGGAACTGACCTTTGACCCCTGCGCGAGCTAACAATACCGGATAAAAATTGCGCGCAGGGTCAAAGGTCAGTTCCGGTCACGTGAACGGAAGCGGAAGTGACCTCACAGCGCCACCTGTCTTGTAACAACTTCCGGTTCCGGACACGTGACAGTAAACATGGAAAAACCGGGAGGTAAGATGCGGACCCGGATGTAAAACCACAGTACCCGTATGGAAGACGGTGGAACGAGGGGAAAACCCCACTGGAAAACCCGGATGTTGACAAGGTCCCGGATGTACACACGCGCGCGCGCTCAACGCGGTTCAGTTGTACACCAGTACATCTTAGGCCTCGACTTGGTAGTAGTTGAACGGAGTGTGCTAAAAATAGATCACCAGCTAGCGTGCTATTAAAGGGAAGCGGCCTGGCCGTTTCATCAGATACTCTGTCAACCACCAAGATGTTCACTTGTACTACGTGCTCCAAATCATTCACTCGTCTGCACGACTTGCGCCGCCATGAGGCTGCCAAGCACGACGGAACCACCCGGTATAGCTGTACGATATGTACACTGTCGTTTCAGCGCCCGGATCATTTACAGCGCCATAAACGTTCAATTCATGGGCCACCCAAGCGTCCATGCGAAAAATGTGGTCGGCTTTTCAAACTGACCAGTCAGTTGCTGCGACACCAACGCACACGACACCCTGTTCCGCAGCCACGTTTGCTGGTAGAGAAGCCCGTAGGCACCAGTATCGAGACAGAGTGAACTCCCACCCATCGCACGAGGGCTGATGATGATGATGTCGCCCTAATTCAACAGTCAAATTCCGACGACAAGACCTTGGGTCAGATTTTGTACGACGTGGGGAGCAAAGTACACTTCGCGGATGAACCCATAAATGTTCCTAGCGATCTGTTACACGAAGACCATCCAGTGAGTGACATCTATCGGCGCCATTGGCCCATGATACGGCACTGTTTCCACCGTCATCGCCCTATTCAAGATTTCTACAATTTCCGACTGACCGACCTCGCCCGTTTACACAGCTACGTGGAAGCCATCTTCAATGACCAAGCTACGTCCTTCAAATTAAATCTGGCGTTTGGTTATGTGCTGCAGCATAAGGTGACAGACCAAGTCCGATACTTTTACCCGAGCAGTAACATCCGGGTATTTGACCAATCGTTTACCACCACGGATAGGGCGTCGCTAGAAACGATGCTGGAGAAACTGGACACCGTGGATGCCTTGGAATGGGCCCAACAACAACGTCCCAACACCAAGTGGACGGTGGAGAGGATGACCAATGTCACGTTTTTCGTTACCAAGCTGTGGTCTACACCATGTACTTTCGCTACTACTCGTCCTGATGACGTCACCGATGACGTCACAGCAAAGATATGGTATAATGCATGACAGATATGGATGGTCCATCTCTACAACAAATACCTTCCTTCACTGCTCTAAAATGCCCACTTTGGCTACTACTCGTACTGATGACGTCACCAATGACGTCACAGATGCTGTGGACATCCCGCAAATCGTGGGAAAAATTGGCACTGAGCCAATTATAAAACATGTTCTTTCGCTACTACTCTTACTGATGACGTCACCGATGACATCACAGATGCTGTGGACATCCCTCAAATGGAGTCTACACCCCGAGAACTGCAAGATGACACTTCCCACGACGCATTCGGACCAAGGATGGTCCATCTCTACACCAAATATCTTCTTTCACTGCCCCAAAATGCCCACTTTGGCTACTAATCCTACTGATGACGTCACCAATGACATCACAGATGACGTGAACATCCCTCAAATCGTGGTCTGCACCCCGCGAACTACAAGATGACACCCCACAGGACGCATTCGGACCAAGAATGGGCCATCTCTACACCAAATACCTTCTTTCACTGCCCCAAAATGCCCACTTTCGCTACTACTCGTACTGATGACGTCACCGATGAAGTCACAGATGACGTGGACATTCCTCAAATCGGGATCTACACCCCGAGAGCTACAACATGAAACCTCCGATGACCCATTCGGACCAAGAATGGGCCATCTCTACACCAAATACCTTCTTTCATTGCCCCAAAATGCCCACTTTGGCTACTACTCCTACTGATGACGTCACCGATGACGTCACAGATGACGTGAACATCCCTCAAATCGGGTCTACACCCCGACAACTACAACATGACACCTCCCAGGACGCATTCGGTCCATGGATGGTCCATCTGTACACCAAATACCTTCCTGCACTGCCCCAAAATGGCTACTTTGCTTACTACAACCAACTGCGCATGCGCAGATTGACGCAACTTGCACGTAAACCACGCCATTCTGACTCTACCCTACATAAGCTTCACTTTGACACATTGCACGACCCATTCGGACCCATAGTAGTCCATCTCTACCCCAAACACACCCCCACATACCCCCAAAATGCCTGCTTTCTATACTACGGCCAGACTGCGCATGCACAGACTATTGAACACGGACAAACCATTAGTCCAGTCGGATGCTCCTCCACGAGAGCTTCAAAATAATACCTCATACGACACCATAGGATCATTAGGGGCTCACCTAGACCCTAAAACGTTCACCCAGTATGGACCTATACCTCCATAGCCCGTATGGAGCTATATGGACCTTCCCAGGCCTCGGTGAACTTTTTCCAAAAATTTCACCGTTTCGCTCCGGGAACCTTCCCATCATGTTCTAAATGACGAGACGTGAAAAACAAATCCAAACAACCCATATCACAATGAACGTGTGTGAATTTCCCTGGCTGGACCTATACACGCCATAGCCAGCCTATGGGGCTATATACAGACCTCGGTGACTTTTTCCAAAAATTTCACCGTTTCGCCCCAGGACCCTGCCCATCGTGTTCTAAATGACGAGACGTGAAAAACAAATCCAAACAACCCATATCACAATGAACGTGTGTGAATTTCCAGGTTGGACCTATCCCTCCCATAGCCAGCCTATGGGGCTATATACAGACCTCGGTGACTTTTTCCAAAAATTTCACCGTTTCGCTTCAACACCCTGCCCATCGTGTTCTAAATGACGAGACGTGAAAAACAAATCCAAACAACCCATATCACAATGAACGTGTGTGAATTTCCCAGGCTGGACCTATCCCTCCCATAGCCAGTATCAAGCTATATGGGCCTATATACAGACCTCCGTGACTTTTCGAAAAATTTCACCGATTCGCTCCAGGACCCCGCCCATCGTGTTTTTCGTGGCGAGACGAGAAAAACGAGACCCCACAACCCATAGTAAAATGCAAAAAAAAAAATGACCATCCCCATACCCCATACAGGCCTGTATATTGTATAATACAGACCCCTATTGTAGGGGTAAAGTCCGTGTTCCGCTTTTTATATTTTCGGAAAAAATCCTAATTTTACATGCACCCACCCCATTGACTTGATAGGCAGGCCCCGATAAGCCCGGGGACCGATATTAGCCCTTTTGGCTAGAGTTGATAGGGGTTTTCCCCTATTTTAGGGGTAAAGTCCGTGTTCCGCTTTTTATATTTTCGGGACAAATCCTCAATTTACATGCACCCACTCCCCCATCCTACCTCTGTCGGCAGGCTCCGATAAGCCCCACTAGACGTGGTTGATAGGAGTTTTCCCCTATTTTAGGGGTAAAGTACGTGCACCCACCCCATTGACTTGATAGGCAGGCCCCGATAAGCCAGGGACCGATATTAGCCCTTTTGGACAAGGTGATAGGAGTTTTCCCTATTGTAGGGGTAAAGTCCGTGTTCCGCTTTTTATATTTTCGGGACAAATCCTCAATTTACATGCACCCACTCCCCCACCCTACCTCTCTCAGCAGGCCCCGATAAGCCAGGGACCGATATTCGCCCTTTGGGATAGGGTTGATAGGAGTTTTTTCCTATTGTAGGGGTAAAGTCCGTGTTCCGCTTTTTATATTTTCGGGACAAATCCTAAATTTACATACACCCACTCTAGGCAGAACCCGATAAGCCCGGGAACCGATATTAGCCCTTTGGGATAGGGTTGATAGGGGTTTTCCTCTATTGTAGGGGTAAAGTCCGTGTTCCGCTTTTTATATTTTCGGGGACAAATCCTCAATTTACATGCACCCACTCCCCCACCCTACCTCTCTCAGCAGGCCCCGATAAGCCAGGGACCAATATTCGCCCTTTGGGATAGGGTTGATAGGGGTTTCCTCTATTGTAGGGGTAAAGTCCGTGTTCCGCTTTTTATATTTTCGGGACAAATCCTCATTTTACATACACCCACCCATGACTTGCAAAATCCTTCCGTAGGGACCCCAAGTCCCCGACTCAAATGAATTGACGGCATACAAGTCCGTGCATGCACTCCTAATCACGTAACCGCCGCATGATGGAAAAAACCCCCCAGATACAAGTCTGTACATGCATTCCATAGTGTCGTGGAGGAGCGCTTCACTTTGACACCTCACTCGACCCAATCGGTCCATTCAGTGTATTTGAAGTCTGGGGACTAATTTCTGTCCGCGGAGGCAGACCGCATCACCGCCAGACCACATCACTGCGGAGGAATACATGCCCCATGCACTTGCCCATCACGTGACCTCCACATGACCTCCACATGAGACGGCGTCCTTTTTGAGACGGCGCACTCTTTTGCCGGTTTTCGCCCGTACTATAATGCACTTGACCTCGACGCCAGATTCTTACGCCAGGTCAATGTGACAAGATATCCCGTCTATATACTACTGACGAGAGAGAAGACCCGCTTCGTTTTAATAGAGATATAAGTCTAACTATGATGTGCCATTAGGGCTATCTATAGTTTCCTTCAAATCCAGTGAAGGTGGACATATATCCTTCACTGCGTCATTTATATAGCGATTATGCACAGCGAGAAGATCGTCCATAGCGTTTGGTGAATGAGAAGGAAGGGGGTTTGAATTGATTGGTTTTTGAAAGTGCCTGCATATAGTCAGATTTATAAGAGAACAGACATAGGTCAGCCAACAGGGGAACACAATTAGTACGGTACCTATTGGAATACCGATATGCTGTTGACATATTGTGTTGCCAAATATAGATATTGTTAATGAGAAATTCAAGAAACTCTATGAACAAAGAAACATCCCATTAATGATATCCCTTATATGTAGTAGAGCTTATGAATGCTTTATGGCTTCTGACATTAAACAGAGAAAGTAAGAGAAAACCTTTAAAAAATTTCAAAAGTCGATGTCTCATATGGGCCAACGTAATTACACTATACCTTGAGTTTGCGTTCTTTTTTTTCTCTGTTGTTCAGTACGTTTCTCATAGTACGCCATAATTAGAGATGCTTTCATTTTTCCTGATGTTCATACTGGTTATGGAGAGAGGTTGAATCTTACAAATATTTCCGATGCTGATCATATAAACATACTTATATAAACTCACATCATTATCATGTCACTACTATGTTTAACACACAAATGAACAAGATAGATTTAATAGGATATAGCTAAGTTGCGCATGCGCATTGTCTTCAAAATCAAAATCAAGTTAACTCCCCTTATACTGGTCCTCCCAGTTTCATGCATGTACACACAGGGTTATAAAGTATACCCTTACATTGTTGTGGCGGCTAGAGTGAAATGACTGCGGGATTTTTTTTTCTGTAGTCCCAATTACCACGTCATCAAAGTCGTCTTATTCCGATTCGTCTAATTCCCCGCTCTCTTCGCATTGCTCCCTTGTCCCTATATTATATAGCCGTCAAATTTGAGGGCATGCGGAAAACAGACACATCTGACTCACAGGATGACTCGTCTCGAGAGTTGGTAAACGGACAAAGGAAACAGCTGCATGGTAAAGGTATGAAGGAAACAAAGGAGAGCGGTGCTCTAAAGAATGCAAGTGTCCATGCATTCCCAGTTCAGCGGAGAGAGATAACTGAGCAGCTGCAGTCTGTGGGCTATCAACGCGACTCTCTTTAGAGCATGAATATATCTGTTTCAGACCGAAAGACAATAGATAATTGGAACTCGAGCAAAGCACAAAACGCTTGTTGATTATTTCCGTTTTCACAAGATGTTGAAAGTTACGAGGTTAAAAGTTCTCATGGTCAAAATTTTACGAGGTCAAGAGTTCAAGAGGCCAGAAGTGCACTAGATCATGACGTCACTGCCGCTGACATCCTTTCACATTTTACGTGTGATGTTGGAAGCCCGATTCTTCACCTCTGGCAATACATGTAAACATTGGTAATTCTTTTAATTAATAAAAGTACTGTAATCAGCGACTGAACTCGAAGATTAATTAGTCCACTGCAGCTTCAAGAATCAGAAAATGCCTGTATCCTAATAGCCTGTGCTGTCGTTTTGTGAAAGCGGGACATTTCAGATTATGTGTTACTATATAACAGCTTAAATAATAATATAACTTAGCAACGTATCGTTTGTCCGACAAATGAGATGTGTTTCACCTACAAACCTGATTAGATACTAAGGTACAAAGTGCTTAATTTGTTTGAAGAAATAGTAGATCGACAAAGGTTAGACCCTCTACCACATAATTCATCTGAACCCTGAAGACCTATATACGCGCGTTCTGTTGAGAATGGCCGAAGAAACAATCAGTACAGGCAAGTACTAATTCAATATTTGTATTTTTTTTTTATCGCTGTCAGCTTTGATGTAATATGGATTGGCAGATGAACTACCAATTGTCTGCTGATTTATTGTCTGGTAAATATACAATATACAATATACAATATACAATATAGAATATACAATATAGAATATACAATATACAATATACAATATACAATATAGAAGAATGCTGAAATATTCAAATGACACGTTATTTAAAACCAGCTCTGTATGGCTTGTTAAGAGCGTGAGCGTGCCTATGCTTTCAACAATATTCAATGCGCCCAGCTAATTGTGACGATTGGACCAAGCTTAATGTGTGTCCAGCTACTATGACAGCTAAAGGCAAGCTTAAGTGGTTTCCAGCTGCTATGATAGCTAGTCCAAGCTTGCTGAAATGCCCAGTCACCCTGACAGTTTGATAGCCCAAACTTCCTGTGTTCCATCACGTGACAGCTAATTACAGTGTCCAGCTTCAGGGATAGTTAACACCGTTTTGTTTTGCCTAGGTTCCATGACAGCTATGTTCTCAAAGCTACGTGATGTAATTAAGACAGCAGAACATATTCATTTCAATTTTTTTATTAGACTCCACTGTCTAATATGCCTTTCTTTCCCTATCTTCTCTAGCCAAGTCCACTAGTCCAAGCCAAGTCCACTAGTCCAGTGAACTTGGCTAGAGGACAGGAGATATTCACTCCCCTGGCCATTATCTATGTCCATGATGAGTCAGCTTAAATGACTGAAGTAATCGTTCCAGCTTATTTATATGATATACTTTTCTATCTTCCTTGGTTACTATTTCGTTAATCGGGATGATACGTGTGTTGACGAGCGTGATTAGAACAGTTCTATATAATGAACCGTCAAACTAGCCATGCGATGCTATAACTGGGGACTGAATCAGCTTCAGCAGTTCAGCTTCTGACGGCAATCTCTCGGTCTTTAAACCTCATTTCTCACTATGTTTATATAAGAAATATTTCAACTTGGGATAACTGGCAGATTTCCAACTTGAAAATGTGAAAATATTCATCTGTGGTAAGGATAACTGTGAAGTATATTCACCGTTTAGAGTCATGAAACTTCATAAATAAAGAAAATAATACCGAAAATACAGAAGGACATCTTCTCTAGCCAAGTCGACGTACATCACGTTGCTCTGTACATTGCCTTGGCATACTTCTCTAGTAAAGTTAGAACGTTAATCCTCATTTATGATTGGATGCAGAGACGGTGCGCTGCATCCAATCAGAATGCGCGTTACGTTGTAGTTGGTTTCCCAAGATGTCGGCCCCCACTAAGAATGAGTTGTGTCGAATGTGCGGGGAAATTCTACCGAATAGATACAGGAAGAGCACTTTCACGGCAACTTTCGGTGTTTCTGATCAATTGAATCAGATTTTGAGACACGCTGCAAGGTCGAACGATAACGAATCGCCTCACGTATGTGTCGACTTGAGATTGAAGGGAAACAACTCCTGGTGGCAAAAAGTCTCTCGCTGTTAAAACTTCCACTAGGTGGCGCAGAGCAGTATTCCTCTGCCACCAGCCAAGAATGTCAAGGCAGCGTAGAGAGCTTCGCGATGTAGTTGACTTGGCTGGTGAAGATGACAGAAGGAAGTTGGAGAACTCATTACAAACGAATAGAAAAGTTTGAAAGAGGTTGAAACAGTTTATGGCAAAATGTACACGAAAAAGAATAGAGAAGAATAAATGTACATAATAAAAGTAATATTCACCGCAATTAAATCAGACATAGCGAGGAATGAGATTTAACGACCCACAGTTTGCCACCAGAGGCTGAACTGTTGCTCAATGTGGTGTATCAGGGTTGGTCCATTGTTATCGTGTTAATGTGAGGAAGGTAGATTGTTATACTGTTTGATAGAAACTAATATTTTTCCAGCGTATACAGGCCGGGCAAACTACAATGACACCGACAGTGCTACGATCACATCAGAGAATATACTAAAATGTGAGAATTTCTCTGCAGTGAACACACAATTGGTGAGTTACTAAAACATTTCACTGTCACTACCAGTATACTACAAAACTAAGCACATATAATATTTTTTAATTGTGAAGGATATTATGGATTATTTTTTATTCCAAACTAAGAGACAAACTTGTATGCCGCAATCTTGGAATGTTCAAGTGCGCATGCAACCAGATTTGGCTAATGAACACTGTAATAGGCAAATGTGGTACGGGTCCGCACGCTATTATGAGCAAATGCTAATCTGGACACTGGCTCCCGTTTCTCGCGACGTGCTCATTAAAACCAGCCAATCTGTAACCATCGAGTTATCTATACGCGGTAAGACAGACCCTGGGAGCATGCGTATCTATTTTCAGCCAACTTTCGGCAACTATAATGGGGGAATCCCCCGAAATAAACACCACGTGATGTCGTCACCCAATCAGTTAAATTCTACCGACGTAACCCCAACGTAACCTCCAATTTTCAAGTGATGTGGTGTCCTACATGTTCAAAATTACATATCTAAAACACCTCTTGGATGATGCGGAAGTTATTCATATCTGTATCTTTTGTAAGCCCAGACAATATATGTTTCAGAAGTGGTATGAAAAACCTGTAATTTATCAGATTTCTCGAGTGTGTTCTCCGCCGTATCAAGACCGAACAGCATACGGTAAAGTATCTAGTATCGCTCCGCGATAATGCAGACAAGCGATTCGCAAGCCATCTTATGGATGGCGAAGTGTACGCAAATGTAAAACCAGCCAAACTAGCTTACAACTCGACGTAATTTCAGTCTCCAATATGAGTATTTGTATAATTAAAACGAATTTGAAGGCACAGTTTTCAGACAAAGAAATGAGTAAAAAATATCCGAATAAACATTCAATCATCACACGAACTTGGTTCTGCCACAACCAATCTGTATTTTGACATCACGCGACTTCCAATTGGTGGGAATTGTAAAGAGCTATGTTCACTACCAGAGTGGCAGATGATTTTATACGTTATTCTATGGGTACTTCCCGATTTACATATCCTCGTTTGATCTGGTTATCTTGCTTACAATTTTAACCATCTCTCGTTATGTATTTTTTCCAGAAAATCGATTCATTTTCAGCGCGCGACTATAACCGTGCACTGCTTGAGCAGATCCCTAGTGCTTATAGCCTCGCTCTTTTTTTTACCACCTGCGCACGCAACAAATATTCTTCCGGCACGATAATTAGACGAGACGTCAATTCCGATTAGTAGATTTCTTTGTGAGAATTTTATTCTGAATGGTGAAATATCTTTGAATATACAGCGCTAAAACTTTTAAAACACGCTCATAATCGGGCGCTACGATTCTTCGCTTTTCTGCCTGAAAAGCAACGGACCTCAAAAGAACTCCTGCATGTGATTGGCCGGATGTTCTGCAGTTTTCTCCATAAGTCACTGAAAATACCGGATATCATTTTGAAAAATTCAGATTGTCCAATCAAATGTTTCAAAACTGCCCTGGATGTATCTATAAGATCCATCTGTTAGTCCATATGGAAGCAGTTTGGTTATATATCTGGTTATATATCTGCTTCCACCTGTGAAACAGTTGACATAATTCAAGAACCAGTTCCGAAGATTGAATAGTCCTGTTGCACTATTTTAGGAGGGGGAATATCTGGAGCAAGCTAACCGTGCTTGGGACACTTTATGGAGCTTTCTGAACAAGGACGATTGGAAATTCGAATTAGGAAAAGATGCCGTGAAAGGCTGTGTGAGATCGCGCCACGAAAATGGAATGGGTAAAATCTTTATGTTACAGGTAAGGCTATAACTTTTTTTTTCGTGTGTTGGAACCTGGAAGATTCAATCTCCGTAAACGCGGAGCTAAATTCGAAAAAAAAATGTTCGTTCGGCTAACTGTATAAAACGGCTCTCAATCTCTCCCATTTGCAGGAGCAGGTGGACACGGATCTTCTCTATTTGGTAAACAATGTAACGTAACCATTAGGCATTATGATGGTGCAAGGTAAATGGAAAAAAAACGAAGCTAATTGGAAGCTAACTATTCTTTCAACGATAATGTTTCTGATATTGTTCTATATCGATGGTTGTGCCAAGTTTGGTGCTTTGGACCAGCCGGCCACGAGTTATTTGCTAAGCCACCTGACTGTAACGTTTCACCCGAGGAGAGCAGATGAAGTAACATCAGTACACCACCTATAGTAACCATTTGATAAACAAAAGCCATGTTCTACCAAGATCCTACCGTCTAACATAATTTATTCAACAATAAACATGTATTATTTGAAACCGGTGAACGATATAATGTGCCCTGCAAACAGTGGATAATAAGCTTTCTGCCTTCGCTGGTACGAGTATATGAACTAAGGCACGCACAATATGTTTACGGTCTGCAACGGAGACAACATACCGATTACAAATTTCGATGTCCGCTTGCTAGCTTGCCAGGTAAATGGCATTGTTTTAATTTCTGAAACTTGCGCAAAAAAAGGACGGTTTCCGCACATTTCTCGGGTACCTCAGCTTCCACAAAGGGAGTAAATGTACTTAATCTAAACTCCGATCACTGAAGTATCTCTGTTGTGGAAGCTAGGGTGGTAGAGTGGTTTTTGGTGCTTGCATTTACTGTTGACGATTTGGTCCCAAACTCTGAAGACGTGGGTTCGAGTCTCACACGGGTCCGGCCCATCCAGTACAAATAAGTTGTGCTTTTCCAAGAAAGTTTCTGCATAAATATAATTGGATATAAATGTTACCTACTTTCTAAATGGTATTGGTCTATATATAATATCAGCTTTTGGAGCTGTGCCATTATTCAGACTATCAGAGGGATAGTATATATACGTAATGTAGACTGCGATCTCCTAACTTTCTCTTTTGTGGAAGTTGAGGTGTAATCGAGTGGTTTGAAAGGCTTGCATTTATTGCTGGTGATTTGGTGCCAAACTCTGAGGGCGCGGATTCTCGTCTCGCACGGGACTAGACGATCCAGGAAAGCCTCATCCTAAATATAATTGGATATACATGTGATCTACTCTCTATATGCTATTGGTATATATAAGGGATATTCAATCGATCTGTAGTTGAATCCAAGTATACCACAGCAGCAGCATAGCAGGTATGGTCTCAGCAGTGGAAGAGCGGTAATAGCTGCAAAGCAACTGCACCGAAAACAATCACTGGTATTCGTTGAAGCTGCTCGGTAATTAGTATCCGATCGTTTATCGCCGTTATGCAACGGCTTAATTTATGTTGCTAAAGTGATCGTAACCCTCAAGTAAAGTTTCCGTCAAATGAAAGACCATCGCAAACAGTGTCGGAAAATATTTATTGTAATTTTTTACGATTTTGTTACACAGAGTAAACTGCAAATAAAGCATGGTATTCTATGGTGGTCTGTTGCAATCATATTTAGGTTCAGTGACGTCACACTGCCTTAATACATATATTTCAAACTGTGTATGCACTTTCCAATGCTTGATTCAAGCTAAGGTGTGTATACTTTGAGTTTCAACACAGACTCACTGTTCCAGTGTGCATGTTTCACCAAAATCCGGGAAATTAAATGCAGGATTCAAATTGACTTGACAGTTATGAGTTACCATCTCCCCGATTCTGATGAAACATGCACATTTTGGTCTTTGATATATGTTGGCATTTGTGGGAAGTTGATGCTGGGTCGACATCGGGCCTTACAGATTTTCATCTGACGACAATACAGCTCCAGTGTACGAGTTGTCACAGCGAAACAGCTCACCAATTTATATACGAGTTGTCACAGCATTTCCATCATAGCTCTCTAGATTTGTATCTAATAGCGCTTATGCCGGTGCTAGGGGCCGTGTGGTCATGTCATCTAAGTTGCCACATGAACAGGTACAATAAAAGCGTACCTGAGATACAACACATATCACCAATCGTTAGATTCTTGGTATGTGCTTCAGAATAGGTTAACCTGAAGACTATACCGTGAAGTCATGTGGCTCTGTCAGTTTGTCGGTACCTCTTCCCACTTCCCTCATATGTGTTGTAAATATGATTGCAACAGACCACCTTAGAATACCAGGCTTTATTTGCAGTTTACTCTGTGTAATAAAATCGTAAAAATTTACAATAAATATTTTCCGACATTGTTTGCAATGGTCTTTCATTTGATGGAAACTTTACTTGAGGGTTTACGATGACTTTAATAGATACGTAATACCTTATACAAGGTAAATTAATATTTCATTTCGATGGTCATCTGAAAATTTTCGTTCTTACGATTCTTCGTAACGTTTCCATAATAGAGGGATTCGAGCCTTTCCGCATCATAGGTCATCATTTGAGACCTATTTCAAGTGATTCAGTATATTATCAGCCCGAAGGATGGTGGTTAATTTCAAAATTGCGAACAGCGAAATCGACCTTCACTATACAGAGTTTAGTGGCCAGGCATTTTGATTACATTTTTCACGTTTCCTGTCAATATGATACATATTACTGAATTCAAAATAATCACGCCATCTAGCTTTCTCGCAGCTTTGCCACCAGTTTAAGCTTGGGACAAGTATGCCATTCGCAGGTAGAAGTCTTAAAATCCCATGTAGTCAGCTTAAGTGGTGAACTGAATGACATGGATGAAATCTCTTTACATGAGTCTTCATTAGTTTCGTTGCATGATTCACATCATTCAACTAAGGCCATTGTCACTTGATTGGTTGTTTAGCATGATCTTGATTTTTTAAATACACATGCTAGATTCTATAATTATTTATTATTAAATTGCAAACCAATTGTATACGAATATGAAGAAAAAGATTAAGTTTTACTCATGAAAATGTAATTCCCTCAGTAGTATATAAAAGTTAAATTCCTTATTGTTGACCTACTTATTTGTTCCCCCGGGTAAAATTTGTGGCGGTCACGTGGCGGCTCTCGTCCAATCAGAAGCGAGTATTTCAAATTGACCAAAAAGCTACCTCCAGCACAGGAGAGTTCCAATTTTTCCAGGTCAAAAATAGTTCCATGTATTCATCCGCGGTGATGCGGTCTGGCAGCAATTTTGGCGGTGATTCGGTCTCGGGAAAAAGCTTCCGCGAAGAAAAAGTAGTCCCTAGATAAAATGGTCCGATTGGGTCGAGTGAGGTATCAAAGTGAAGCTTAGGTGAAGGGGCATCTAATGGGCTGGGTGTGGGATTGAACTATCGGCATTCTGCGCATGCGCGGTGGCCCAAAGGTATGAAAATAGACGTTTTGCAGCTAGGGGAGCTACTAATGGGCCAATGGGATCGAGTGAGGTATCAAAGTGAAGCCTAGGTGAAGGGGCATTCAGGCAATGGGGTGGGTGCATGTAAAATTTTTCCTAAAAAAAAAAAAAACGGAACACGGACTTTATCGAAAAATCCGGGAAAATACCTATATGGGGTATGGGGGGTATATAGGTCGCCGGGCTTAACGGGGCTCGCCTGTCAATAGAGTTATTCTCCCCCTAGTTCCAGGGTGGGTGTATGTAAAAATTTTCCTGAAAAAATACGGAACACGGACTTTATTCTAAATTACGGGAAAATGCCTATATGGGGTATGGGAGGTATAGGACCATCCTGGGAAACCTACTTCTCAACATTTGCGGTATAGGTTGTGGGGTCTCGTTTTCTTAGTCTCGTCAAGACAAACATGATAAGAAGTGTCCCGGAGCGAAACGGTGAAATTTTTGAAAAAAGTCACCGAGCCCCATATAGTCCCATACTGGGGGTATAGGATCAATGTTTGTCCCCCTGGGAAACGTACTTCTATACATTTGCGGTAGGGTTGTGGGGTCTCGTTTTTCACGTCTCGTCATGTAGAACATGATAGGAAGTGTTGCGGAGCGAATCGGTGAAAGTTTTGAAAAAGTACGATATAGCCCCATATAGACATATATATATAAATATATATTCCCATACTGGGGGTATAGGTTCAATGTTTATCCTACTGGGAAACCCACTTCTATACATTTGCGGTGCGAATCGGTGAAATTTTTGAAAAAAGTCACCAAGGCCTGGGTAGGCCCATAGGCCTATACTGCATGGCTATGGGTGTATAGGGCCATACGGGGTGGACATGTTGGAGTCTAGGTCAGTCCCTGGTGGTCCAATGGGGTCGAGTGAGGTCTTATTTTGAAGCTCTCGTGAAGGAGCACTTGACTACACTAATGGTTCGTCCGTGTTCAAGTCTGCGCATGCGCAGTCTAGTCCGTAATATAGAAACCAGGCATTTTGGGGGGTATGTGGGTGTGTGTTTGGGTTAGAGATGGACTATTCACGGTTCGAATGGGTCGTGGAAGGTGTCAAAGTGAAGCTTGTGTGGGTTAGAGTCAGGATGGCGTGTTTTTAAGTGCAAGTCGCGTCAATCTGCGCATGCGCAGCCTGGCCGTAGTAGAGAAAACAGGCATTTTTGGGGTATGTGGGTGTGTGTTTGGGGTAGAGATGGACTATTCACGGTCCGAATGCGTCCTGGAAGGTGTCATTTTGTAGCTCTCGGGGTGTAGACCCCGATTTGGGGCTGTTCACAGCATCTGTGACGTCATTGGTGACGTCATCAGTACGAGTAGTAGCGAAAGTGTGCATTTTGGGGCAGTACAGGGAGGTATTTGGGGTAGGGATGCTTCATCCTCAGTCCGAATGCGTCGTGTGGGGTGTCATCTTGTAGTTTTCGGCGTGCAGACCTCGATTTGAGGGCTGTCCACAGCATCTGTGACGTCATTGGTGACGTCATCAGTAGGAGTAGTAGCGAAAGTGAGCATTTTGGGGCAGTGAAGGATGGTATTTGGTGTAGAGATGGACCATCCTTGGTCCCAATGCGTCATGGGCGGTGTCATGTTGTAGCTCTCGGGATGTAGATCCCAATTTGAGGGATAGCCACAGCATCTGTGACGTCATTGGTGACGTCATCAGTACGAGTAGTAGCGAAAGTGGGCGTTTTTTAGCAGTGAAGGTTGTTACTTGGTGTAGACATGGACCATCCGCGGTGCGAATGCGTCGTTTCAGGTGTCACCTTGTAGCAACGCCCACCAACGCCATTCTGAATGCTTCAACGCCCTGGTGAAATAGCTCAGAAGCTCTGATATTCCATGGAATTGTCACTAATTCTTCGAAATGCAGTGACGCCCGTCAACGCCCGTCGTTACACCTTAACACTCTAACATAACGCCATGATATAGACCGGAGAGAGAACAACAACAGCAACAACAACAACAAGGATGCCACATGAGAGAACAACAACAACAAGAAGTTTTTTCATATAGTTTATTCTCCCCAATGTTACATCATACCCACGCTGGGGGAGCCGCGTTGGGTATAATTACAATTCAAGAAGATTCTTGTCCAATCAGATGCCACCATTTGTATCTGTCATATTCGTTCCTGTCCGTTAGATGTATTCTCGGCTACTCTTGTCCAATCAGAAGTCGCCATTTCAGAAAGTTCCATCTTCGGCCATGTTCGCTCTGAACCGTTTGTTCTAATCGTCATCGGGCAGGCCAGGATACCGTTGAGGCCACATATACTCAGATAGTTGTTTGTGCATTCTGAGTATCTATCAGTGCATGGGTGAATACTTTCATTCGATGGGGATGGTGGTCAGTTTAACCACGAAGAACGTAACATTGGTCACCCTCTCCACTTGCCATTTTGTGTTTTGTCGTTGTTGTCGTACCCATTCCAAACTATCCACGCTGTCCAGTTCCTTCAGCATCGTCTCCAGTGACGCACGATGGATAATGGTGAAAGGCTGGTCAAACACCCCGGGTATTATTGCTGGGATAAAAGTAACGGAGCTGGTCTGTCTCTTTATGGCGAAGAATGTATCCAAAAGTGAGATTTAACTTGAAGGCTGTATCTTGGTCGTTGAAGATGGCTTCCACGTAGCTACGTAGACGGATGTTTTCTTCCAACCGGAAGTCCAATATCGGGCGATGCCGATGAAAACAGTGTCGGATCATGTACCAATGGCGTCGATACATCTCACGCACTGGATGATCTTCGGGTAAGAGATCGCTGGGAACATCCACCGCATCTTCCAGAAAAGGTTCGATGTTGTCAGGCGTATGACTCGAAACCGTAACGGTGGAGTCCGGCTGGAAATCCAGGCTCTTCTGAACTGTGGTACAGGCGGGCTCTCCGTCATCGCATCACCCGTGGCGTTCGTCTCCCCGGGCTTATCTTCACTGGGTCTGACCTTTTGCGGCTCCTCTTCAGTAGGAAGTTGTCGCCCAAATCGTAGAGACGGACATGAATCAAACGCTGATGCCGTCTTAACTGACTGCGTCGTTTGAAGAGTTGACCACATTCATAACATTGTTCCTTCGCACCCTTGTGGAGTGAGCGTTCGTGGCGCAGTAAAGCATCTTCCCGATTAAATGACCGTGCGCAGGTTATACAAGAATATAGTGTACCAGTGTGGATGGAGGACTCGTGTCGTCGCAAGTCTTCTGGGCGAGTAAACAGCTTCTGGCAAGTTGTGCAAGAGAACATATCGGCTGTGGATCTGGAAATCATGAACACCGTAAGAAAATTGCCACTTTTATACGTTTTTCAGTGACCTTCGTGTCTTTTCGGCAACCTCCGTGTCTCTTCGGTCATCTCCGTATCTTTTCGGTGACGTCCGTGACTCTTCGGAAGTTAGAGGGGAGGTGACCGGCCTATCGACCAATCAGAAGCCATCATTTCAGAAAGTTCAATCTTCGTTCAGTGTAACCTAAACGTCTTCGGGCAATCCATGATACTGAAGCTCGAAGCTCTTACTTCTCTCATTCAACACTGAGATCAATCTCCATCGGCTCTTCAATCCGCGGCGAATCGACCTCCATGGGTTCTTCTATTCTCAGATGCATTCCGATAGAAACTGAAATATCTGGTCTCGAGAGTGGCGAGCGTGATCCGTGTATAACATTTCGGTGACGACTCAATTGACTGGGATGCTTAAAGGCTATATCACAATCCGCACATGTATGCATGTAGTCTGCGAAGAGGAGCCGCAAAAGGTCAGACCCAGTGAAGATAAGCCCGGGGAGACGAACGCCACGGGTGATGCGATGACGGAGAGCCCGCCTGTACCCACAGTTCAGAAGAGCCTGGATTTCCAGCCGGACTCCACCGTTACGGTTTCGCGTCATACGCCTGACAACATCGAACCTTTTCTGGAAGATGCGGTGGATGTTCCCAGCGATCTCTTACCCGAAGATCATCCAGTGCGTGAGATGTATCGACGCCATTGGTACATGATCCGACACTGTTTTCATCGGCATCGCCCGATATTGGACTTATATAATTTCCGGTTGGAAGAAAACATCCGTCTACGTAGCTACGTGGAAGCCATCTTCAACGACCAAGATACAGCCTTCAAGTTAAATCTCACTTTTGGATACATTCTTCGCCATAAAGAGACAGACCAGCTCCGTTACTTTTATCCCAGCAATAATACCCGGGTGTTTGACCAGCCTTTCACCATTATCCATCGTGCGTCACTGGAGACGATGCTGAAGGAACTGGACAGCGTGGATAGTTTGGAATGGGTACGACAACAACGACAAAACACAAAATGGCAAGTGGAGAGGGTGACCAATGTTACGTTCTTCGTGGTTAAACTGACCACCATCCCCATCGAATGAAAGTATTCACCCATGCACTGACAGATACTCAGAATGCACAAACAACTATCTGAGTATATGTGGCCTCAACGGTATCCTGGCCTGCCCGATGACGATTAGAACAAACGGTTCAGAGCGAACATGGCCGAAGATGGAACTTTTCTGAAATGGCGACTTCTGATTGGACAAGAGTAGCCGAGAATACATCTAACGGACAGGAACGAATATGACAGATACAAATGGTGGCATCTGATTGGACAAGAATCTTCTTGAATTGTAATTATACCCAACGCGGCTCCCCCAGCGTGGGTATGATGTAACATTGGGGAGAATAAACTATATGAAAAAACTTCTTGTTGTTGTTGTTCTCTCATGTGTCATCCTTGTTGTTGTTGTTGCTGTTGTTGTTCTCTCTCCGGTCTATATCATGGCGTTATGTTAGAGTGTTAAGGTGTAACGACGGGCGTTGACGGGCGTCACTGCATTTCGAAGAATTAGTGACAATTCCATGGAATATCAGAGCTTCTGAGCTATTTCACCAGGGCGTTGAAGCATTCAGAATGGCGTTGGTGGGCGTTGCTACAAGATGACACCTCACACGACGCATTCGCACCGCGGATGGTCCATGTCTACACCAAGTAACAACCTTCACTGCTAAAAAACGCCCACTTTCGCTACTACTCGTACTGATGACGTCACCAATGACGTCACAGATGCTGTGGCTATCCCTCAAATTGGGGTCTACATCCCGAGAGCTACAACATGACACCGCCCATGACGCATTGGGACCAAGGATGGTCCATCTCTACACCAAATACCATCCTTCACTGCCCCAAAATGCTCACTTTCACTACTACTCCTACTGATGACGTCACCAATGACGTCACAGATGCTGTGGACAGCCCTCAAATCGAGGTCTGCACGCCGAAAACTACAAGATGACACCCCACACGACGCATTCGGACTGAGGATGAAGCATCCCTACCCCAAATACCTTCCTGTACTGCCCCAAAATGCACACTTTCGCTACTACTCGTACTGATGACGTCACCAATGACGTCACAGATGCTGTGAACAGCCCCAAATCGGGGTCTACACCCCGAGAGCTACAAAATGACACCTTCCAGGACGCATTCGGACCGTGAATAGTCCATCTCTACCCCAAACACACACCCACATACCCCAAAAATGCCTGTTTTCTCTACTACGGCCAGGCTGCGCATGCGCAGATTGACGCGACTTGCACTTAAAAACACGCCATCCTGACTCTAACCCACACAAGCTTCACTTTGACACCTTCCACGACCCATTCGAACCGTGAATAGTCCATCTCTAACCCAAACACACACCCACATACCCCCCAAAATGCCTGGTTTCTATATTCATGATATTGCGGGCTAGACTGCGCATGCGCAGACTATTGAACACGGACGTACCATTAGTGTAGTCAAGTGCTCCTCCACGAGAGCTTCAAAATAAGACCTCACTCGACCCCATTGGACCACCAGGGACTGACCTAGACTCCAACATGTCCACCCCGTATGGCCCTATACACCCATAGCCATGCAGTATAGGCCTATGGGCCTACCCAGGCCTTGGTGACTTTTTTCAAAAATTTCACCGATTCGCTCCGCAACACTTCCTATCATGTTCTACATGACGAGACGTGAAAAACGAGACCCCACAACCCTACCGCAAATGTATAGAAGTGGGTTTCCCAGTAGGATAAACATTGAACCTATACCCCCAGTATGGGAATATATATTTATATATATATGTCTATATGGGGCTATATCGTACTTTTTCAAAACTTTCACCGATTCGCTCCGCAACACTTCCTATCATGTTCTACATGACGAGACGTGAAAAACGAGACCCCACAACCCTACCGCAAATGTATAGAAGTACGTTTCCCAGGGGGACAAACATTGATCCTATACCCCCAGTGTGGGACTATATGGGGCTCGGTGACTTTTTTCAAAAATTTCACCGTTTCGCTCCGGGACACTTCTTATCATGTTTGTCTTGACGAGACTAAGAAAACGAGACCCCACAACCTATACCGCAAATGTTGAGAAGTAGGTTTCCCAGGATGGTCCTATACCTCCCATACCCCATATAGGCATTTTCCCGTAATTTAGAATAAAGTCCGTGTTCCGTATTTTTTCAGGAAAATTTTTACATACACCCACCCTGGAACTAGGGGGGAATAACTCTATTGACAGGCGAGCCCCGTTAAGCCCGGCGACCTATATACCCCCCATACCTCATATAGGTATTTTCCCGGATTTTTCGATAAAGTCCGTGTTCCGTTTTTTTTTTTTTTAGGAAAAATTTTACATGCACCCACCCCATTGCCTGAATGCCCCTTCACCTAGGCTTCACTTTGATACCTCACTCGATCCCATTGGCCCATTAGTAGCTCCCCTAGCTGCAAAACGTCTATTTTCATACCTTTGGGTCACCGCGCATGCGCAGAATGCCGATAGATCAATCCCACACCCAGCCCATTAGATGCCCCTTCACCTAAGCTTCACTTTGATACCTCACTCGACCCAATCGGACCATTTTATCTAGGGACTACTTTTTCTTCGCGGAAGCTTTTTCCCCGAGACCGAATCACCGCCAAAATTGCTGCCAGACCGCATCACCGCGGATGAATACATGGAACTATTTTTGACCTGGAAAAATTGGAACTCTCCTGTGCTGGAGGTAGCTTTTTGGTCAATTTGAAATACTCGCTTCTGATTGGACGAGAGCCGCCACGTGACCGCCACAAATTTTATCCGGGGGAACAAATAAGTAGGTCAACAATAAGGAATTTAACTTTTATATACTACTTCCCTCATCTATTTTAATTATTTATTCTCAAAATATAGATGAGAGCTGGTCATGCTAAACAACCAATCAAGTGACAATGGCCTAAGCTTCATATATTCGCAGTTTCAAGAGGAAGTATTTTCCCCCTGTCTAACTCTTTCACATTTGAACTCATTATTTTGAGCCCATCTGCCCCCCAAAAGTGCCAACCTTTAACATCTGGAAAAGGAGGTGGAACTTGATTTGGGCAAATGTGTCTTTTGATCTATGAAAAGTCCCGAATTAAGTGTTACAGTATAAAAATCACGCATTTTGGATTACTCTATGGCTGCGATTTTACCATTATGCACAGATATTTACACAGACAATTTGACTCAAATGCGCAAACCATTTCCTTACAGGATTCGTAAAAGCTACAAGTGAGTGAGTGAGTGAACAGGATTTAACGTCGCTTTCAACATTGTTTCAGTCATATCGCGACGAACCAACTAAGCACCACCCAGCCAAGTTGCGTTCCTGCTACTTCAAAGAAAAAATTGTTGAAGCAGCATGCAACCAGACACCCTCCATCTACCCTGTAAAACCCTGAGGACAGCACACAAGACACTGGCAGGACGTTTACACGGTGCAATATAGACAAATGATATTACAGTGCTAGACATCACATTATCAAGTTTCAAGGTCTTCATCATAGTATATGCGGTTTTTGGAGAGAAAACAATACATCGAATTGGGTCTGAATTGTGAAAAACGCGATCAGAATTATCTTCAACCAAAAAGAGCATGAAGATATATAACTTGCTGAAGCTGGATGTGTACCTGAAAATGGCCGCCAATCACAAACAAAACATTACATTTTTGAGGGTCCGCAATATCTCTATTTTAATTTTAAGCTTGGTATTTCGTGTGACAATCTATGCAACGATAAGACAGTTAATCACAATTGGAGTAATTGTAGCTCACAAACTGCAGATGTAGTAATTCTCATCCATCATCGTTTGATATAAAATCGTTAGGTTTGTGATTTCAGAGCACAGCGCATATTTGTAAGTTGAACATTGGATAAAGTCACTGGTGATGTTAATCAGCACGAACATTATAATTTATACCGTTGCTGTTATTCACTAAGAGATAATATACTAAAATACAGATTGGACTATTCGTCAAAAAGATATCTCTGTTCTATTACACATACCTTCACTTTTTCGTCAGAGGAGAGAATCTGCTGGCATTGAAAACGACCCCCGATTTGAATTTTGTTATTGGAAAACAAGAACACTGCCATTAATAGTGAGCAATATGTGACAAGATTGGCACAGATTACATCGTTATTGAATGAGATATGGTCATTTGGGTTGGCATGCCTAATTGGGAGAGTGTTTGGACTTGACATTTGGATACTACCCACAGGCAACGTCATAAAGCTGCAAAAACCAACCACAAATCCTTACAATTTACTCCTCTGCTTTTTTAGTTCTGAGTAATACATGATAGATCTGATCATTATTCAGGAATATCTGGATGTTTCATCACACGTGCCCCCTTTTTTAAAAGGGAGTATTTTTCGTTCCACTAAAATTTTAATAGTACATGTGCCACCAATGAGATTATATGATTGGGATACAAACTACAACTTTACTTAGGTAAGAGTGTGTAATGCTGAGCAATAAATGATGATGCATACATACAATGGATCAGTAAAATGGTTTAAGGATTAGTTATAGATCAAAGTTCCCACAAAAGAGAAGAGCAATGTTTGTTTTATTCTGAAGTTGTGAAACTATTTGATTCACCCAGGGGCAGGTGAAGATGAAGGCAGAAGAGTTGTGGAAAGACTTGACTCTTGGTGCGAACCAAACTGCCAGCTGGAACCCTGGAGTCGCAGAGAGTAGGGTAAGTGTCGTACATTTTAGATTTTCTGCAGAGAATTTTCTTATGCAGCTATTAACACCAACATTTCACATTCTATTAACCCTATCTGGTCTGGAACTATGAAAATAGTAAACTATATCAAGAGTGCAACTTTTTGTTGGGGTCAATTCCAACTTATTTGCATAATTGGCGTGATGGTTGGGATCATGCGCGAATTCAAAATAACGGTCATTATGTGTCTTCTAGTTGCGTTTTGTATTTTTCCTTCCATTTTCCCCGAAATTTTTGTGGTCGAAAAGCGGATGACATTATTTCAGGATAATCATTTCCTATCATATTTATCAGATTGTGAGACAAACGTCGAGAAAAACCTTTCAGAAAAATGCAAAAAAAAAATCAACAAAAAACCAGATGACATCACTGTGACGACAACAGAGTAGCCAGTGGAATTATGTTTATATAGCTATAATGAACAATTTACCACCCCATCAAGCTGCGGTAGGTAAATTATATAGCAGAGTCGGTCAACAGCTTTCAATGATACCAGGTGATCCCAGTCAGGGAACTCTGTCATGAAAATCATCCAAAGTTGTGTGCAGAAGAACCATTCTCATGTGTGTAGAAAGGTTATTTGGTATGACGTAATTCTGGGCTATGACGGCCCACAAGTACGGTATTTATATTACAAAATAACACACTATGTTGGTGGGGGGAAATGCCACGGTACTGAGAAGAAGGCATGTGACACCATAGGCTCGTATTCTGACTGTATTCTTCTCAAAAACATCCCGTCGACTAAGTGTGTGTGAGAGAGGAATCAAAGAAATCGATCGAGATAAAAATCAAGATCAAAGTCATCACCGTGAAGGAAGGTCGAATACAGGGACAATCCACAGGTGTTACACGTACGGGCATGACGGGCAGTCATAAATAAGTCGGTACAGTATCGGCGCCTTTAAACGAGGTTGGCAGTTCGAATCCCCATGAAAACGAATTCAGTACTTCTCTATCAAAAAACATTGCTTGTGTTTGTATAAACAATGAAGGTTACATTTGTGAGGGGTTTGGCAAGACGAAATCTTTAGAAATCTATTATTATTTCAGACAGACAGTTTGATATGAATTTTAGGAACGAGAAATTTTTATTTATATCAATATGAAATATTAAAATATATTTCTTCTATACTCTCACATATGTAGAGTGGAAATTGATCTCGCCCAAGTTGAATGACATGCGCAAAAGTTTGAGTTAATAAATCACTCAAGTTGAATGAAGATCCATTTCACTCAATTTCATTGAAGTTTATTTTCACCCAACTTGAATAAAACCCACTTAACTTGAGTTGAAACCATTCAAATTAGGTGAAAATGTTTCGCTCTAGTACTCTGAATGGGATCAATTCTCGGTCTTATACTTGAGTGAAATTTCACCCAATTGCTTTGAGAGAGTACGCTTTTGAAAGGGTGCTGCCTCAGAGCTATTTTCCATTGTATCGAAAATATTTTATCCAAAATTTCATTTTGGGTTCATTTTGTCAGTCATACTGGCTCACTAAAGGGTCATGTTTATTCGCATGGCATACTCACCCTGTGAAAGACGAGTCATACACAGACACATAACCCTCTGGTGAGTCAGATGATCCAGAGTCGAGTCAGACACAGACCCGCAAGCCTCTGGTGAGCCAGATGATCCAGAGTCGAGTCATAAACAGACACAAAAGCCTCTGGTGAGCCAGATGATCCAGAGTCGAGTCATACACAGACACACAAGTCTCTGGTGAGCCAGATGATCCAGAGTCGAGTGATACATAGACACAAAAGTCTCTGGTGAGCCAGATGATTTAGAGTCGAGTAATACACAGACACACAAGTCTCTGGTGAGCCAGATGATCCAGATTCGAGTCATACACAGACACAAAAGCCTCTGGTGATCCAGATGATCCAGAGTCGAATCATACACATATACAAAAGCCTCTGGTGAGCCAGATGATCCAGAGTTGAGTCATACACAGACACAAAAGCCTCTGGTGAGCCAGATGATCCAGAGTCGAGTCATACACAGATACAAAAGCCTCTGGTGAGCCAGATGATCCAGAGTTGAGTCATACATAGACACACAAGCCTCATGTGAGCCAGATGATCCAGAGTCGAGTCATACACAGACACACAAGCCTCTGGTGAGCCAGATGATCCAGAGTCAAGTCATACACAGACACACAAGCCTCTGGTGTGCCAGATGATCCACCAAAATATAGCCCTTCATATTGGCTCACTTTTCTCTAGTATACTACTTTTAGCAGTCTGTCATTTATGAGTTTATCGAAGCAACATATTGTTTTCTAAGACAGTAAAACAAGTAAAACTTCAGCGAAATTGCACGATATCTCTTCTTTTCAGACAATACAAAAGCTAAACGAAAACACTGACATATCGTACAGTGTAGGAGTTGCTCCAGCAGGGGGGATAATCTCCAGTCGAGATTTCGTCAGCCTCAGACACTGGGGTAAGAGAGACGGGGTATATGTGAACGTTATCGAGACGACGACCCACCCTGATATGCCACCACAGGACAAGTATATCAGGTGCGTATACTGTAAAACAGGTACTGAATAGTACGTATACATGCCAACATAGTACAAATATATCAGGTGCGTATAGGCCTACTGTAAAACAGCTATACTGAACAGTATGTACACGAGCAACAATAGAAAAAATATGTAAGGTGCGTATATTGTAAAAAAGGTACTATAAAGTATGTATATGCGTATTCTGTAAAACAGGTATATGCCACCACAAGACAAATATATCAGGTGCGTATATTTAAATCAGGTAATAAACAGTATGTATATATGCCACCACAGGACAAATATGACCTGTCCGTATATTGTAAAACAGCTACTAAAAAGTATGTAAAAATGCCATCACAAAACAAATATATCAGATGCGTATTCTTTAAAACAGGTGTATATATGCCACCACAGGACAAATATGTCAGGTACTATACTGTTAAACAGGTAATAACCAACATAGAAATATGCCAGCAGGATAAATATGTCAAGTGTGTATGGCATGAAACAGGTACTGTACAGTGTGTATATGTCACGACGGGCCAATATGTCAGGTGAGTTTAGTGTAAAACAGGTACATGAGTATGAGTGCACATATGCGCGAAATATATGCTAGCAAAAACAATATAGGTTACACCAGAGTGGGTATACAGGCTGGTATTCGCAGAGATGATAAATATTTCTACGAGCCTGCAGAGCTATTGTCCACGTGGGTTGTATAACATCAGCTACCTAGTACAATATTAATACAGACAAAATTAACGTTGAACAGCGCCTTAAATCATTGCCACTGAAATATCCTGATATCCGGAATCTGGATAATCTGGATGAAATAATCTGGATGAAATTAGGGGGTATCAGATCAAATGGCCAGAATCACCCCAACTGCCACATTTCCCGGACCTGCTTTTTCTATACGTCGATTGTTTCATATTTTAAGCGATTTATCGTCCTATGTTCATATGTGGGATGTAGATACCTCAATTAGGGGGTATCGGCCCAAATGTACAGAATCTCCCCAATTGCCAGACATGACATTTCTCGGACATTTCTCGGACATCAATAACTGGCACAGCAGATTTTGCAGGTGTAACCAATTATATACTTGTACCCCCAGAATCACCCCAATTACCACATTACACGGACCTGGTTATTCTGTAGGGCGATTTTTTCTTATTTTAAGCGATTCATCGTCCTATGTTCATATGTGGGATGTATATCGTCCTATGTTCATATGTGGGATGTATACTCTTATTTCATATGTGGGATGTATATCGTCCTATGTTCATATGTGGGATGTATACTCTTATTTCATATGTGGGATGTATATCGTCCTATGTTCATATGTGGGATGTATATCGTCCTATGTTCATATGTGGGATGTATACTCTTATTTCATATGTGGGATGTATATCGTCCTATGTTCATATGTGGAATGTATATCGTCCTATGTTCATATGTGGGATGTATATCATCCTATGTTCATATGTGGGATGTATACTCTTATTTCAAAGGATGATAGAACATCTGCGATTTGACATCGGTAAGGAAAAAGAAGCTGAAACCGCATGAAAATCGACAATTCATCACTGTACAACAGCGATGGATGTTTTGGGTGATAGACAGATCGGCAGGATCTGTTGGTGGAAATTGTATATTCGTCCGTGAAAATATGACACTTCTGATTTCCGATGGTATTAGGAAAATTAGCTACAACAGCCTTGATGTTAGTATTTTTGTTCATTAACTCGGTCACTTACAAGTGTTTACATTCATTTCGTGGCGGCTGCCATCTTGTTTTCGTGCGACGTTGGTGACCTTTCCCTACCGTAAACGTTTTTCCGTGAATATAAACTTGAATTACGTATTTATTGGTAGAATAAAAGTACGACAGGCTTCCTAGTTTTTAATATGGCTTGGATTTATGCGAAAAAAAAAGAAGAAAAGAAACGAGGCAAAAAGGGTGTAATTTAGCGAAACCCGCGGGAAAACGTGGAAATCCGCCTCTTTATGATATAACTACCCGCTTCCCTTGTGAAATGCCTTAACCTGGGAGCTATGATATCTCCATATACTAAATATTCACAGAAGGAATGCCACTAGGAATTTTCTGACCGGCAAAATTCATTTCATACAATTCCATTGGCTTTTAGTCGTCCGTTATCAGTCACTTGCATTGAGTAGCGTCACTGGATACGTAGCTCTCTGTGTTTCGGTTGTTACCGTCATACACGAGGCAACACAGAGGAAGGCAGAAGAAAAGCCCCAGAACGGGAGAGTATCGAGCTGAAGCGAGCGTGGACCACTCCGTCGAAAAACGATAAAGGTTGCGTCTAATTCCTTAAACATATAGCAGGTCTGGGCGAACGCTATACGCTTGGAATACCACACTGTCCTGTCAAGCTCAATGCAGAAAATATAAACACAACATCATTGGCTTCTCAGATCGGAAGGTATTTCTCGACTGACTTTTTGGTGATTTATCTTCTTTTGCCTGCTCATATTGGAATACGATAGGACATATTAGGCAAACGTTGAACAAGAAAAATGCAAAAAACTGACAAAAAACCCCGAAAACTTTCTGAATTTACTTTTAATTACCCATTAGACCCTTGCATTATGCATTTTCTACTCTATAACAAAGCCTGACAAAATAGTTCACTCAGGTATCCAAATTTGAGTTGATACATCACTCAATTTGGATGAAGTTTTATTTCACTCAAATTGAGTAAAAGTGGAAATCAGTTAAATTGAGTGACATTTCACTCGTGTACATGAGTGGGATCAATTTCCTCCCTTACTTGATTGAACTTTCACGCAAGTATCTTTAGAGCGTACAGATGAAGTTTTCGTATATTTTCAGAGGTGAAAACGGGACTGGAGGTATGGTGTTTAAAGAGGCAGAGGAGGACCTGGATGGGCTGTGTGAATTCACTTGGATTTCCCGAACAGACGTTAAGGTATATCCTATTATTATTATTATTAAGGGTAGTATGGAAGCCTGTAGACGTTCTCAACTTTTCTCAATATTCAATTATTTGTAGGATAACACGGTCTACTCGAGCTTCTCGAAAATCAAAGTTATCTCTGCATAATCTTTCTTTCTTTGCAGCGTGCTGAACAAACTGAACTCTACAAAATGACTACCATTACACTGTTATACTGATAATATATCATCCTTGAAATAACTTTGTAATTCTAAAAAAAAACTCCAGTACCGTTGTTTCATGTTCCGGGCTCAATTACATAGGGAGGTGTCATGATATATTCGTGCTCATTGGCACAAAGTTTATTGATGCCGTTTACAGTAATAACAGACGGTCCATGGAAGTGTTGCTGATATCACATGCTCAGTGAAATTGCCGAACAATAAACCTCGTACACCTTTATGACCGCACACGGTATTATTGAACTGTTTGTCACTGAACACGAATACGTTATGTCGTCTCCTTGTGTAATTGATCTTGATCTCTGGTACACGAAACAACGTTTCTCAACCTCAATCAAATCCCCCAGCCGCTCCTGGCTTGGATGACTTTCGGTGTACGACAGGATGGGCTAGGGTGGGAGGAGATGAAGTGGGATGTTTTGTTACCCCTGGACTAAGGGTCTGAATCTGTCTACAATATATTGGATCTGGGTCTACCAGAAAATGTGAAAGACAAATAAATGGCCAATATATGTATGCGCCCCCCCCCCCCCCACACACAAACTGTGATATATCCAAAATTTAACCAGCCAAGGATAGATAGATAAGACATCCGGCGTCATAAATGATGGCAACGGAAAATACCCCATGTATGGTCGGGTTTCGTTTGAATGCTAGTGGGGAAAAGTCAAAAGATGGAAGATGGAAGTCGGGAGTTGGAAGTCGGAAATGACCCTGACTCCCCCTTCCTACTCCTCAGAGTGTGGTACTCCAAAACTCGCCCAGGCCAATCCTCAGTTTTCGTAATATTCTGCAATTTCATTTTCTGCTATTTTCAGGGTTGGATACCCCAAGCTATCACCGACAGAGCAATGTGTAAATTTTTACTAGAATACTTACAATATGTCCGAAACCACGTAGAGGATCTCAAAGCTAAGGAACCGTGTGAATAGTGTCAATTAATATACAAACAGGCAAGAAAATGAAGAGATTGACAATGAAATAATGAAAGCTGCCGTGCTGGACTGACAGTGCTGCTGACGAGAGTATACGCACCAGATAACTCCAAAATGAAAGAAGAAATGTCGACAAACTTATATTTATTTCCTCTCATTTATCTCTAACACATTGCATTTCCATGGATAGGATGAGATGGGCTAGAAATGCTTTCATTTCTGTCCATTCCTGTCCATATATAGCCATATATAAGAAATAAAACTACACAAAATGTAGAGTTTTGAGCTAAACTGTATATTGCACTGCTAAACCGGTTTCGTCCATTTTATGGACTCCTGTCCATATATATATGTTATATTAGACAGATTGTGCAATTGTCTTGAAATCTCAATGTTGCGTTTCGTTTGTCGCTGAATAAATGTGGGACTAGCACAAACAGCTCTCCATCAATGGAGATTATTCTGACTTTTATATCGAACAAAAACAATGCACGTTGAGGAATATGAACGCATGCTAAATGTTTCACCAGACTTCCATGGCTTTTTCATCATCTTCTTTGGCTGTCGGGTAAGAGCATTGCTGAACAGCCGTAGTCGCAGAAATTTGACTCTCTTGGCGGACCAGTTTCAGGACGAGAGTGGCAGAGAGGAATCCAGGGTAATCAGTCGGATATCCTCCATCCTAGTCGTAGACATGTGATTGTCTTCAAGAAAGATGCGCTCGAGAGCCCAGAGGCTCCTACTCGAGATTTCTGCATAGATCTATCCTCATGTCAATACAGAGCTGTCGATGATTCGCAAAAAAGATACGCGGATATTTACCCATTGAACATATACCAATCCCAGAGGAAACGAATCTTACAGTATCGTCATTTTAATGACCGATGCTCCTTTTTACTTCTCAGCCCTACGGGCTTAGGAGTACTGTTATGGCCCTGGAGCTGTGTCTGTCCGTCTGTCCGAGCCGTATCTCGATAACTATTGCAAGGAAGTTCATGAAACTTACAGGTTATGATCATTTTATTTTTTAGTTGTGACTTGGAGATTTTCTGGTCTAACTGTCATTTATTTTTATTTTTTTTTACATTTTTTTTTTCATTTTTCTACCATTTTCCAGCCTTCTGAAAGGGAATCTTCAAGTAGGCATACATTAGCCCTACTTTTATACTGATATACATACTCTTACTAGCATTGGTTCATTCAGCCTGAGCTATAGTGTAGTGCATGACTGACCATTGGTTTGGTCTAGAAGTTTATAATCATTTGCATATTCAGCAGTACGGTATTGCCAGTGACTCACTCATAAGTAGTATACAGCGCGTAAATCGACTATCATTTCACCCGGATGTAACTATGACGTCACAACTTCCGATGGTGGCGCCATCTGTACACATTGGTGGCAAAAACCCGCACTAGGGGGTGTGTCGTTCATCATCCTCTGGACATGTCCAGACTTGTCATCGGCAATGGCGGATCACTATAGTTCGGTTAAGCTTTGTATTCATCCGTGGTGATGCGGTCTGGCAGCGGTTTTGGCGGTGATTCGGTCTCGGGAAAAACCTTCCGCGGAGAAAAAGTAGTCCCTAGATAAAATGGTCCGATGGGATCGAGTGAGGTATCAAAGTGAAGCACTCGTGAAGGGGCATCTGATGGGCTGGGTGCGGGGTTGAAATAGCGGCATTCTGCGCATGCGCGGTGGCCCAAGGGTATGAAAATAGCCGTTTTGCGATCTAGGCGAGCCTCTAATGTGTCGATGGGGTCGTATGAGGTATCAAAGTGAAGCCTAGGTGAGGGGGCATCTGATGGGCTGGGTGTGGGGTTGACATAACGGCATTCTGCGCATGCGCGGTGGCCAAAGGGTCTGAAAATAGACGTTTTGGAGCTAGGGGAGCCCCTAATGGTCCAATGGGGTCATATGAGGTATCAATTTGAAGCATTAAGAATGGCGTTGGTGGGCGTTGGTACAAGATGACACTTCCCACGACGAATTCGCACCGCGGATGGTCCAGGTCGAGCGTTTATTGTCCCGTGTATCTCCGGAAGAAATCAACAAACAAAATGGCGGCTCCAGGATGGTGTGGGGACGCCCTTTCCACATCACGGCGTCGATCCAAACCATAGCGCCATCTGCACACACTGACGCAAGGGAGACAACTCGTGTATACCAAGGGTATGAAAATAGACGTTTTGGAGCTAGGGGAGCCACTAATAGTCCAATGGGGTCATATGAGGTATCCATGTGAAGCATTCGTGAAGGGGCATTTGATGGGCTGGGTGTGGGGTTGAAATATGGTCATTCTGCGCATGCGCGGTGGCCCAAGGGTATGGAAATAGACGTTTTGGAGCTAGGGGAGCCCTAATGGTCCAATGGGGTCATATGAGGTATCCAAGTGAAGCATTCGTGAAGGGGCATCTGATGGACTGGGTGTGGGGTTGAACTAGCGTCATTCTGCGCATGCGTGGTGGCCCAAGGGTATGGAAATAGACGTTTTGGAGCTAGGGAAGCCACTAACAGTCCAATGGGGTCGAGTGAGGTATCAAAGTGAAGCATTCGTGAAGGGGCATCTCACTGGACTAGTGGGTTGAAATAGCGTCATTCTGCGCATGCGCGGTGGACAAAGGGTATGGAAATAGACGTTTCGGGGTCTAGGGGAGCCCCTAATGGTCCGATGGAGTTGTATGAGGTATCCATGTGAAGCATTCGTGAAGGGGCATCTGATGGGCTGGGTGTGGGGTTGAAATATGGGCATTCTGCGCATGCGGTGGGCCAAGGGTTTGAAAATAGCCGTGTTGGAGCTAGGGGAGCCGCTAATGGTCCGATGGGGTCGAGTGAGGTATCAAAGTGAAGCCTATGTGAGGAGGCATCTAATGGGCTGGGTGTGGGGTTGAAATATCGGCATTCTGCGCATGCGCGGTGGCCCAAGGGTATGAAAATAGCCGTGTTGGAGCTAGGGGCGTCCCTAGTGGACCAATGAGGGCGAGTGAGGTATCAAAGTGAAGCATTCGTGAAGGCGCATCTGATGGGTTGGATGTACGGTAGGAATATCATGCGCAGACGCAATGCGGAGCTCTCGTCCAATCAGAAGCGAGTATTTCAAATCTGTCACAGAGCTCTCAGCCAATCAGAAGCGAGTATTTTGAACCGGTGCATTATGGGACATATCCAAGATGGCGGCACGTATGTTCAAGATGGCGGCACATCCGGTGTCGAAAACTGGCCATTTCGTCGGGATGTGGTCACCTAGTGTCGAAAACTGGACCCTGTATGGGTCCCGCTAGACGTTTTGGAGCTTGGGGAGCCACTAATGGTCCAATGAACAAGTGTGTGACGTCACTTCCGGTTTGGGTGAATGGGGCGTGACCTTTGGACATGTCCAGACTTGTCTGACCGCCATTGTTGCAAAATGGCGGCTAATGGCGGAAGGTGACCGCCATTGTGGGAAAATGGCGGATAATGGCGGCTAATGGCGGAAGGTGACCGCCATTTTGGCAAAATGGCGGATAATGGCGGATAATGGCGGAAGGTGACCGCCATTGTGGGAAACCCCCACAGACAGGTCAGTACATGCATTCCTATGATATTCACGCATAATAAAAGGATTGATCTGTAATCTGTGTTGTTGTTGTTGCTCTCTTTTTTGGACTAACCCATCAGAATAGTACGTATCACGGACTACACCCGACGTCTAGGCGCGCATGTGTGACCTGGTCTATAAAACACGTCCCTCGGGATCCCACACCTTCATTTCTACGGTTGCAGAGCCATGGCGGATATCCAGCCCTATGCGACTCGCATTTTGCAGCATGCCACCGTGGTGAATTCATTCACGGGTTACCGAGCAGTGGCCCGGTCCATGTTTGCAGATGGCGACGACAACGAGGGACGACGCCAGCTCCTGAACGAGTTCACAGAAGCGGTCCTCGACAACGTGCACTCGCTGGAGAGGTGTGCCATCACTCACCACTACTGGACTATGACAGTCATCCTTGATGCTCGGGCTATGGACCACGAGCGCTCACGCCGGAACCAGCGACGACTGGTTGGCCTCACACTAGTCTGTGCCCTATTGACCCTGGTGCTGTGGTATTGACAGTGGGACTATAAATACGAGGGTCAGACAGAGTGTGCGTCATTTACCCTTAGTCATTGGGTCAACCATGTCACCGAGAGACCTACCCATAAATACGAGAGACAGACAGAGTGTGTGTCATTCACCGTTCGACATTGGAGCAAGCATGTCACCCGTCCTACGAGCCATTCTGCCCCTTACACCCCGGGTGGGGTTACACGTCTATGAAGATAAAGTCACCCTCGTGGAAGACCGTGGAGATGTTTGCTGGTCGCGCGCTGAGACCGTATCGAATACGGTTGCGCTACACCGTGACGGCTGGACCAAATTTAAACGGGTGTTGAGCGGCGAGCTCGATGGACACGTCATCCACATAGACAATGCCATCTACGTATACCGTGCAACCTTCTTCCCACGCCTGGGCCGCTACCAAGACCCTACGCGAGGCTTCACCCTAGACCCCCATCTGTGGACAGCCTTGGAGAAAGTGGTGCCTATTGTGGACCAGCTGTTTACACCGGACGAGCGATCATCAGACCAGTTGGGGTGGGCTCGTGCTATTGAGGACGCGCTGGCTGAACCCCATGAACAACTGTCTAGCCATGAACCCGACGACGATGCCATTGATTACCCGGCTAGACTCAGTCAGTCCAGTGACATGACCACCTGATCCTTTGATCTCACGGGGTTCTCCCTATAAATACGAGGGACAGTCAAATCTGGTACCATTCACGTACTGACCATGACGGAGCATATAATACTGGCGTATCTCAGCTTGACCCCGAGGTTTTCCTGCACGTGTATGCGGATAATTACAAAGCGTCTGAATTAAGATGCATTCATAATCCAGCCGTCGTCCATTAGAGAATATCCGCGTCCATAATCCAAAGGCCTATTCCATTTTCCATATAACAGTATTAGCACCAAATTCAAAAAGACAATCATAGTATACATAACATAGGCTTGTTTCCTGCAAGAGAGAAGCGGTCAACAGTTTTCAATGATGCCGGCAAGACATCATGATGTTCCAAAAATATCAAATCCGTATCGCTGATCAGTATTCTTAATCCATAATATTCGTTATAGAGTCGTCATCTAAAAAAAGATGTATCTCAGTCACGCTTTGATTGTGACTGTTCATATGAGTACCATGAGGATCTTGAAGTACATGGGTTCATACGGCCCCTAGCCCCGGGTTAAGCGGAATTAGACACAAGTTACGAAACGTAGCGCCATAGATCTTGCACGCTACGTTCGTATTTTGCTATCAGCATGCGATATGTATCGCCAAATTTGAGAAACTTTGAGTGAGGCGCTTGGTGGAATAGCCCTGTTTTATAAGTTTCTGCAACAATGTTTTGTGACGTTGATTAAAATCGTCACATTTAACACAGGATCTAGCAAATGCTACTAAGCGAGATATGTATACGCCATATGCAGGTCCCACTGGAATATTACTATCCAGAAAGGGATAGTTTACGATGTCGAAATTGTAATCATCTCTTTTGTCGATATCATGGAGGAGGTGGGAGACATCTGTGATGCGGACCCTACACAACCGTGCCCGGCTCACATTCGTCTGTCCCGGGAGGGCTGGACCAAATTCAAACGGGTGTTGTCTGGTGAACTGGATGGCGACCTCATCCACTTGTGTCACGATGTGTACATCCGACGCGGCCCTTTCTTTGCTCAATTGGCTCGGCTAGATGGAGGTACAGTGCATTTTACCCTTCACCCTGATCTATGGTCTGCATTGGAAGATGCCGTGGTAGATGTGGATCACCTCTATATAATTCTATGGAAATGGTTCTTATAATGATAATATGGAAAAGAGTGAGTGAGATACATTATAGGTTACTCTATCATGTCTATATAGCCACTTTACAACGAAACTCATATGAATTGGGAATACTGCTCATCGATACAGATTTGGCATTTTTCCATTATACTATATTTGCATTTAGCATCAGTGAGAGTAAAGACCATGCAGCTAATAATTAAACAACAGAAAATTACTAATCAAAACAGAAAAAAGTTTTCTGCTGTTCTTGAAATTACTGATTTGACAGATTCTCAAACACAACTGATAGTTGTTACCGTTATCAGTACACAATCAGTATAAACACTAGATGATGCAGGTCCGTGTAACACTTGACAAATCACCTTTCCATCTTGCAAAATTGATTGTAGAAAGATGGAAGCTCTGTATCGTTCCGGTATTCGAGCTTTCTGTCTCGCAAAATTGAAAGTAGAAGGATGAAAAGCTCGACACCTATCCCGTATTACATATTTCCAAGAGAATTTATTGTTTATAGGAATACGAGTGCGATACTTGTCAAACCTGGTTCCGTTGTTCTATCTTGCTTCAAAAATTCAAGTTTCATTTTGCGACATTTTACGAAATAATGACAACCGACAACATCACCCGTCATCGCGTCAACGAATGCGGTGCAATCAATTTAGGTACCGGTACCGAAGGTCCTGAAATGTAACTGTTGAACGTTGGGAGAAACCAGATTAAGTTTAACAAGCATATATCGCTTTCCTGAATTGTCAAGTGTTACACGGACCGATGCAGTGGAAGGCTCAACCCACTGGCACCAGAGGTTGATTAAACAAAAGGGATAATGATGAGTAACTCCATTGGGTGGAAGTGAGTAAAAAGAAATATATAGGCCCTATATAATATAATACATGGCAGTGTGACTAACGTCACAGGACCTACGAAGTACAGCAGGCATTAGGACTCGAACGCGAATTGAACTCTTGAAAATCCCCACCCCCAGTTGAAAGTACTAAACTGGAATAATAGCGACCTTCCTCGACAGGAAAACAATTAGATTGAAAATATTTATTTTTTCATTGCACCAAGACACAAATTCCAGCATGAAGAATTTTATTTTCAAAATATACATCCTATTATAAGAAGTCAGATTAAATAAAATGAACTCAAGCGCAGCAAGTATCAAATGTTTATCGACAAATGTGCTTGCATTGGCCATGTTGGCAGATTGTTTAAACTAATATCTTTCATATAGCCTAGCATTATTGCCCTGTAGAATTTTATTGTTTTAATTATCCAACTGTATATAGGCATTAGGACTCGAACGCGAACTGAACTCTTGGAAATCCCCACCCCCAGTTGAAATCCTGCCTATATTAAGATGGGCACCGCCCAAGTCAGAATCGCCAGTGATTTTCATCAAAAATCACCAGAAATTTTCATCAAAAGTAGGTCAGCTCAGAACTTGTTGGTAACAGTCTCCTAATGCGCCTTCATTCCAAAATAAATAACGATCGCCGATTTAATTTTACAATTGTTTAATTAAAGGAAACAGATTGAATAACATGAGCAGTGTGACTAACGTCACAGGACCTACGAAGTACAGTAGGCATTAGGACTCGAACGCGAACAAAAATCAAAAATCACCAGAAATTTCCATCAAAAATAGGTCGGCTCAGAACTTGTTGGTAACAGTCTCCTAATGCGCCTTCATTCCAAAATAAATAACGATCACCGATTTAATTTTACATTTTTTTTTTAAAGGAAACAGATTGAATAATATAGGTTCACTAGATTTCAAGCTTTACGTGTGAAAATACATCTACATCTCTTTAGTGGTTTTTAGTGCCCTTGTCCAGGGTCAAAACAACTTTTTAAATCACATTATTTTCCCAACAATACACCAAATTTTTATATATAGTACTATAGTATAGAAAGGTAGCATTTATGTAGTTTACGGTAATTCAACTCGAGACCAACACCTTCTATGCACAAGATAATAATGATTCTATGTGATTCTCCTGAGCATAACCGGTACAAAGACGAATAAATAGCGTCTCTACATCACGTTGTTATCTAGATATATGAGACAACACATTTTGGGTATCGGCAATCTGATGAATGTACTATTCCGGTTTCCTTGTTTCACATTATATTCTATGGCAGTTGATCGGTGATTTTCTTTATGATAAACGTTAAACCACCTCAGCTTCGTTGTGCAAACAGCGCTGAATTTTTGAGGGTATATGCAGTAGGGTATTTTTAGCCGGAGAGTAACTGATAGGCCTAGTCATTAAATGCGATAAAACGCTGGAGCAAAACGGACCACAGTTTTCTTGGCAATGATGACATGTTTGGATGTGAAACAGGATACACGCTACAGGCTACAGCTTACATATATATAACAATATACTGAAGTGTTAATTATAAATCTAATTTTAATCAGAATTATTTCAGATCAGAACTTGCTGGTAACAATGCCCTAATGCACGTTCATGCCAAAAATCAAGGTTCTAATGTCAACGGTTCTCCTTATTTTGCCGACGAAAGGATTCGGATGGACTGACTCACTCACTCATTACCGGACAATTTGCGATCTGTAGCCTACTTCGTAGGAATATAGGTTCAGTAGATTTCAAGCTTTACGTGTGAAAATACATTTACATCTCTTTAATGGTTTTCAGTGCCCTTGTCCAGGATCAAAACAACTTTTTGAATCACATTATTTTCCCAACAATACAACAAATTTTTATTCCTACGAAGTAGGCTACAGATCGCAAATTGTCCGGTAATGAGTGAGTCCATCCGAATTCTTTCGTCGGCAAAAGAAGGAGAACCGTTGACATTAGAACCTTGATTTTTGGCATGAACATGCATTAGGGCATTGTTATCAGCAAGTTCTGATCTGAAATAATTCTGATTTAAATTAGATTGATAATTAACACTTCAGTATATTGTTATAGATATGTGAACTGTAGCCTTTAACGTGTATCCTATTTCACATTGGCCACATCAGCTTCAAATTCAGGTCAAATTACCCACAGCTAAAAATACCCTGTCCCACTGTATGCCACATGGCCCTATTACTGAGGTTAATCTTAACTACTGCATATACCCTCAAACAATCAGCGCTGTTTCCATAACGAAGCTGAGGTGGTTTAACGTTTATCAATGAAGAAAATCACCGATCAATCGCCATAGAATATAATGTGAAACAAGAAAACCGGAATAGTACATTCATCAGATTGCCGATACCCAAAATGTGTTGTCTCATATATCTAGATAACAACGTGATGTAGAGACGCTATTTATTCCTCTTTGTACCGGTTATGCTCAGGAGAATGACATAGAATCTTGTGCATAGAAGGTGTTGGTCTTGAGTTGAATTACCGTAAACTACATAAACGCTACCTTTCTACTATAGTACTATATATAAAAATTTGTTGTATTGTTGGGAAAATAATGTGATTCAAAAAGTTGTTTTGAACCTGTACAAGGGCACTGAAAACCATTAAAGAGATGTAACTGTATTTTCACACGTAAAGCTTGAAATCTACTGAACCTATATTATTCAATCTGTTTCCTTTAATTAAAAAATTGTAAAATTAAATCGGCGATCGTTATTTATTTTGGAATGAAAGCGCATTAGGAGACTGTTACCAACAAGTTCTGAGCTGACCTACTTTTGATGAACATTTCTGGTGATTTTTGATGAAAATCACTGGCGATTCTGACTTGGGCGGTGCCCATCTTAATATAGGCAGGATTTCAACTGGGGGTGGGGATTTCCAAGAGTTCAGTTCTTCAGTCCTAATACCTGTACTTCGTAGGTCGACGTTAGTCACACTGCCATGTTTAGTACTATAGTAGAAAGGTAGCATTTATGTAGTTTACGGTAATTCAACTCAAGACCAACACCTTCTATGCACAAGATAATAATGATTCTATGTCATTCTCCTGAGCATAACCGGTACAAAGACGAATAAATAGCGTCTCTACATCACGTTGTTATCTAGATATATGAGACAACACATTTTGGGCATCGGCAATCTGATGAATGTACTATTCCGGTTTTCTTGTTTCACATTATATTCTATGGCGGTTGATCGGTGATTTTCTTCATTGATAAACGTTAAACCACCTAGCTTTAACTAATTCTGCTAGGCTGTCTTCATTCAGACTGTACAGCCTACAGGATTTTTACTCTGCAAAGTTTAGGACCTCTCACTGAGCCAGTCATCCAACACACACAGCTGGTTGGTGTTATCTCCTTGCCAGGGAAAAGCTGGGACTATTAGTGACAAGTGACAAGCCTTAATGACTTTTAAATCCGCTGATAAGGAGGTCCCCTGGCTTCATGGTCATAAAAGGAGCATGATACTGTTAAAGGCCACATGGATGCAGACATATCAACCCTCACGCATTCGGCGTGAGACTCACGCATTTGAGATCTGTCTCACGCTCTCACGCAGCTATATCAAAATCTCACGCATCTTGGCATTTTCGTGAAATTATTTCTAAAATAACCAAGAATCCTTCAAAATTGCTCCAGTTTGCAGAAAAAGGAGTCAGTAATTTCAAAATTTTCCTAGACTTGGTTGTAAAGTATCCATTTCTAGCCTCCGTGAAGGATGAAATGTTTAATAGTAGGCTGTTATATGAAACAAAATGCGAAAAATTGTATGAAATGACGCCTCGAAATTCTCATTTTTTCGGGTCTCATATCGCCGGGGCGGATATACTCAAATCTCACGCCTTGGCAAAAGTATAACTTGAGAGGTCTCTGGATGGTATGTATCTATAACAATATACTGAAGTGTTAATTATAAATCTAATTTTAATCAGAATTATTTCAGATCAGAACTTGCTGGTAACAATGCCCTAATGCACGTTCATGCCAAAAATCAAGGTTCTAATGTCAACGGTTCTCCTTATTTTGCCGACGAAAGGATTCGGATGGACTGACTGACTCACTCATTACCGGACAATTTGCGATCTGTAGCCTACTTCGTAGGAAAAAAAAAGTCAACAGGAATATTACCATATCAGACAGAAACACAGCATCAAATTATATAGGAGTGGGAAACGTTCATGTGTGGGGGGATTAATCCAAGACTCTCAGCCTGATGATTCATTCCATGAAAAAAAGAATGGTCTACAGGACACGTGGTATGCTCCAGGCATTATCCGCGTGTATTCTACGTAGTGATATATTTCCATATATATTTCTAGATGATGCAATTAATAAATCATCAGTCGGTTAGGTGCTGAGGTTTTGATTGGGAAAGACATGAAGTAAATACTCGAGTAATTCTGTGTCACACTCGATTTTTTTCCAACACTTTTCTCAAGGGACATAATCCAGTCATGAAGATGACGTCAAAAATCTCCGTGCGCTTTCCAAACTGTTCGTACCCGGGTAATATATAAGACGGTAAACTGTTCATGAAGCGGAAGGCAAAACTCGAAAATGTCCCGAGAAGTTGAGCCCTTTAGACTTTAGTGATGAACGTTGTTGCAACTATTTCTTTCATATGTGCTTTGATTTTAAAACATGTAACGGCTACTAATGTAGATGGAGGACCGGTTGGAGAATCCTGTTTCAATGAGACGTGCGGGAAAAAATATGAACCACACTCCCCATTGATTCTGTGTGCATATTTGTAAGTTCAACAATCTCCTAACAACAACAACAATAACAAAGCTGAATCAAAATTGTGCAAATTGATGCCGGGTTCATACAGGCGCAGGGTCTGAAAAAGCCTTAAAACGAAATGGCTTCTTCCATAGACTGAATTCAGACTCATTTATCCGTTGGTTAAAATAAATGAATAATTTTTTGAGGACCTTGGTTTTATTTGGGTCATTTTATTTCACCGGTCAGAGCAGAGGACTAACTGGGACTATCCTACTAGTTAGAGCATTTGCACAAAGTGGATGCTCTTATGTTTTCATGAGAAACGGCTCCGCCGGAACTTTAAACTAGGCATTGAAATGACGTCATCAGAAGTATCAGTTTGACTTTGACACAGTCTTTGTGGCCATACTTTATGTATAGAATGGGTGCTGCCTAGGTCATGGTGCCCAAAGCCAAAAGTTGATGTGCATTTCTTCAGTGAGTTGATTCATATTATATAAATGTTTTCATAATTGAAGATGGAGACAGGGTGCCGGAATTGACTGGAGGAATTCTTTGGACTGTTTGAAAAACTCGAGAGATAATAATTATATTCATAATTTTAGATGAGCATACATTCATCCCTCATAACAATTGCAACTTTTAGTACTCTTAGTAATAAACACATACAAAGTTTTGTCTATAGAGGTGAAAAATATATATTTATAGACTTTGTTTCACATTCTGCTTTATGAATTTAATATCAGAAGTATTCAACTCATAGCCGAAACTGGGGAAAACAGCAAAAATATTACACCATTTCACCTTCAAAAATGGCCGCCGCCTGACAGAATCTGGCCACAATTTCAGACACCTTTGACTCTTCCGTAAATTCAATGATGACAAGTTATATGCTGTTTTATATCATATCGTACTTGATTTGTGGGGAACTTAATTGTGCTTTAATTTGTTTACATGTAAATATTTTATTTAAAGGTGAACTGAAAAGCTTTCCAATGTTCTGTTAAAATGTCATAAAACAAGAACTTCTATAGTTGTTACAAATATGTGTGGTAATAGTTCTGTGGGTTATGGTTTTATTTTGGGTATATGAGAAGGTAAAACTTATACCACCAGAAAACGAGAGCCAGAACTTTTAAAAACGTCATCGCTTGCCTCCCGTTGTTTTTTGGAACGTCATGACGTTATAGTGGTCGTCGTTCATTCATCCGACGTAGTACGACGTCGCATTTAAATAAAACTTGAATGAGGGAGACCGCTATAACGTCATAACGTTCTACAAACCAAGAGAGACAAGCGATGCAAGTTTTCGAGACGGATTTATAACAGGATAACTTAAATATTGTTATTAGTACAATTTTGCAAAATATATTTGCCCCAAAAACGTATAAATGTTATGTCACATAAGACAAGATGTATATAAGCAATATTTTAGATAAAATTAAAAGCTTTGCAGTTCACCTTTAAAAATCACCTGCTATGCCTATTTAAACGTGAATATCTCTAAAACCGTTAAATATTTTCGGGTCAGACTTTATGTGCTATCTCCTTAGGCCTGGGAAATTTGTCTGGTTGTGTTTCGATAGCTGGTGCTCACCACTAGGTGGCGTTGTAGTCAGAGCATAGGTAAATCTTTCTGTGACGATTTCGTCTGAACGACTTGTTTGATTTCTATGAAATTTTATTACAATGGTCTTGAAGGATAGGCAATGTGCTGTGGTGTAGCTGGCATAATTATAAAGGCACATTTTTTGCATTTCAAAAAAAGAAGTTTTTTGTGAAATAAAAATTTGCCATTCGCTTGGAGAAATATTTAAAGATTCTTCTATTCTATGTTGCCAAGCATAAATGTAGGATTGCCGACATGATAATTTTCTTTTGGTGCGAACCAAATTGCTATTTAAATGAAAAATCTCAATTATCTGACTTAATGTCAAAACCTCCATAACTATTATCATGATTAAAGTTTTTTCCATTGAACTTTTATGTGCAATCTCCCTAGGGCTTTAGATTTCACCTGCTTGTTTTTCGTGGTATTTGGTGTCACTAGGTGGCGCTGTAGACATGAATGCAGGTAAACATGTGTAACATCATATCTTCTAAACAACATGTTCGATTTCCATGAAATTTGAGTATAATGATCTTGCAAGATAGGCAAAGAGCGGACAAGATTTTGGTGGTGTTGGCGAAATCATGGAGGCACATTTTTGCATCTCAAAATAAGATTTTTTTCACAAAAATGGAAATTTACTTCTTTGAATCAGGAAAAGTAATTAGAGTGTGCTGAACATGAATATAACTTTCCCAGTGTTATAATTCACATCCCTTGTAAGCCAAATGGCCATTTTTTTTGTAATACGTGAAATTCACATTCCCGAGGCCACATATGAGGATTTTGCTTCATGTAATTTTGTGATATTGTTCATCATTGGGCGGCACTATAGACAGTAAACTTATATCGCACAATTTATTGGCATTTCATGAAGTTTATTGTCCGACAGACAAAGGATTTCAAAGGACTGAAAGGTTTTTTTTGATTGACATTGAAGGGCCACCTCCCATACGGATTTGCAGCCCATCAACATAATGCTTGATTTATATCTCATTATACATTCTTTTTTACAATTACTAATTTTATTAACATTATTGTTTAAAAATGGATTGAAAGGACATTGGTGCTGTTAGCGCTGGCATATACATGTAGCATACAGCATAGTCTGCTAAATATATCTAAATCTAGGCTACGTCAACCCCTGCTTACACACATAATGAAAATGCAGGCAGAGAAGATATGCTGCCATCAATATGGTCAGTATGGCCGGTAAATTGCAAGGATTCAAACTTGTGAGCATGATGTCAGGCCATTTTGGTCAAATAGACATACTGTAACACGGGATCCGGACAAAACCCCCAGGGGACAAAACCCCCTAGGACAAAACACCCACGGACAAAAACCCCTAGGACAAAACACCCACGGACAAAACCCCCAAAATTGAAAAGTCGGACAAAACCCCCATCTCACCCAAAATAGCTATTTCAGACATCATTTTTACATTTTTGAGATCTGGCGTTAGCCAGAGGCTCTTTAGAATGCTGTAGGGGAATGGACAAAAGTGCAAACCGACTCACGGGATAGCCTTACGCTGCATGAAAGTAGTTCCACAGAGATGAGTTTTGGGGATCCGTGGTGGTTGAAAGGCTTTTGTATGTCTATATTTAGTCACTAATAGTCACTTGGCATATATTTGATCCCTTATCTGCAATAAATATTACTCTGTTCATTGTTTTCCCACAAAATATGAGAATAATACGCTCTAAAGTATGGCAGACTGGTATCGTCACTTTACCAAAGCTTGGACTCTGCTGAGAAAATTATACAGTTCAGCTGGTTAGGTATATGTGCGAGATGCTCTACCATAGCAGCCAACCTGGCCACCATTGTCTCATTATCACCTTTGCAGGCCACTGTTTGCTGTTCTCACAAGCTGTAACATATCTTATAATCTTTTCCTATCTTGTACCCCACCAGTCAACCTGTGGGATATCCAGAAAGTGTAATACATGTCTTGTCTTATCCTAACTTGTGACATAATCATCATCAACCTTGATGTCCAGCCCCTCTCACTCATAACACTAAATCCATCTCTATTTACCCTTAGGTATAATCTCTCTTATTTATCCCTTGGTACATGTATGTTCTGTACAAACTGACCTTAATCCCCTGTGGGTATTTAGGCCTAGACTTCATTCCACTGGCCCCCTTTTCCATGAAATTCTCAACAGGTCAGTTTGCAGTTTCAACGGAACACCAACAATACCATGTTAAAGAAGGTATCATATTGCTTTCTTTATGCTGGTTAAATTAACATGGTGGTCATGGTGTTCATCTGGAATCCCGAACTGACGTATTGGAGGAATTATGTATCAAGATAAAGAGCAAAATTCAGCTATTTTGGTTGAGTCAAGGTTGGATGAGCACCTACTGTAGTGTCTAATTGGACGGAAATTAATTGAGTAACACATGGCTAGCGTAACGTGTGCAACTTCCCTCATTATAGGACTACCTTTCATTGTTCCCACAGATCAATTTCACATAAACTACGATAAAAGTATCTCCGAAAATGGAAGTCATTGTGATATAATGTTCTATATTTCGGCTTCCATTTTCGGAGTTACTTTTATCCTAGGACTGCCTTTCTTTGGTATGTTCAACTTCATTATGTCGGTACCTTTTAAGAAGGGCCGTTCGCGCCATAAATCCAAACGTTTAATAAATTTAAACGTTTAACTTGCACCAAACAATCAGATGTCATGAATTGACATTTGGGAGACCTTTCCTGTCAAAATGCGAACGTTTGCTGTTTTAACGTCCAATACTTTAGTCGTTTCCTGTCAAAAGGCAAACGTTCCAGTAGTAATATTTGAGACTTTTAAACGTTTCCGTTTTAAGGGAAATCGTTACCGGTTGTGATCGTCCAGTCAGATTTTTTTATTGCTGCCGCGTATGTTCAAACCTCAACATCAACACGTGTCCACTGGCGAAACGTTTCTGCTATGTAGTCTGTTTGAACCAATCAAAATAACCCTTACAAATATTCGTGCATATTGTATTCCTCATTCCCAGCGTGCATCATGTCCTGCGCAAATTGTTCCGGTGCCAAAGATATTCTCCAAAACCTGATTTGTAAGAACGGTTTTCATTGGTTAAAATACACTACATACCGGAAACGTTTGCCAGTGGAGATTTGCACGTGTTGGTGACCGTGTAGATGTTGGAATACACGCGGCCCAAATAAAAAATCTGATTGGACGATCACAACCGGAAACGTTATCCTTTTAACCGGAAACCTTTAAAAAACCGAATTTTTCTTTTGACAGGGAACGTCTAAAGTCGCGAATTTACAACTGGAAACGTTCGCTTTTTAACAGGAGAATGTAAGTTCATAACATCTGATTGGTTGGTTCAAGTTTAAACGTTTAAACTTTTTAAAGCTTTACAATTTTTGAACGTTTAAGAAGTAAAAACGTTTAAAGGATGCGTTTATGGCGCGAACGGCCCTTCATATACCTTGTCACAGGATGTAACTTGTGATTGCGTTTTAGCCACATACATTCGTGCCTGGTGTCACCTGTGCCTAACATGAAATTAAATATATAATTGTGCGTTTATTTCATTACAAACTTATCCCCCAATAACCCAGCTACCAGATCTCATTCAAGCCCATAGGCTCTAGTTAATATAGAATTTTTAATATAGAAATTCATGAATATCTATTCTCCATGATCCTTGTCATTTTTTGTGTATTTCAGCTATAAGGATTATAATGACTGGTTTACACTGAACAATTACTAAACAATGAGTGGACCATTAATCATCACTCAACTGTGGATCTGTTGTGACATATTCATGATCAAAGTAAGGATTTATAGAAGATCTTCCATTACTCCCCATATCCTTAATCCCATGCACCGACCCAAGCTGATTTGTGGACATCAAAGGATATAATCCACGAGAGGATACTTATAATCTCTACTCATGTTTATCTTCACACTTTTTCTTGAATATTATTCATCATGATACAAGAATTGCTGAGAGGAGTTGGACACAACATTCGTTTGGTGTGAAAATCTGCTACTGAAAAACATGTGCTAATGTTCTAGTGAAAAACTTCGTTTGGGGTGAAAAAATGTGCTAGTGAGAAACTGGAATTACTTCCAATTATTGGTCATGTAAGAACAGTTTAGCCTGTATAGTAGGCTACACAAGTATTAAAAGATTAATAAATATGTTATAATATCAAATATCTTGTCATTTACCATGTTATTTCTTTTATTGCTAAAATAGCATAGGAAATAATATGTGATGGGGGTTTTGTCCAGTGGGGGTTATGTCCGGTGGGGGTTATGTCCGGTGGGGGTTTTGTCCTGGGGGGTTTTGTCCGTGGGGGTTTTGTCCGCTGGGGGTTTTGTCCTACACCCCATGTAACACTGATATTCTGCTTCACCTTTCAAGTCTCATAATGTAGGCCTGTATGTTGATCATCAAGGTGATAAAACCTGTAATGTTTGACTTATTACATAATGCAGTTATAAGTGGACTACTAGATTGCTTGTATCAACAAAGTAAACACTTCATTCCAGAATCAGTGCTATTTCTCTCTCCATTACTGATATAATAATTTCATCCTGTTTCCAATTACATAGTCTCCAGTGGTTGTGAACTCTAGGCTTCCTGATGTCTGGGGATGCATTCTGGTCAATTTTCAATGAATAAAATAACTCAGTAAATGCTTAATTTTTTTGTTTTATGTGGAGGTCCCCAGAATTTATTTGAAAATCGAGATGTGAAATTGCACATACCGTTGCATTTATACAGCATAGTTACAAATGTTGATAATTATTTTTTTAACTGAAAAAGTAGAAAGATTTTTGAAGTGGAACTTGCTATATGGCACATCCCACCTGGGAAATTTTTACATGTATATCTAATTGAAGTAATCCATTGGAACCACTGATGATTTTCCAATAATAGAGAAGAAAAGCAACTCCTAGTAGCTAGGGATGACAATTTCATTCTGTATATTTCGCTATTAGTTTTAGCATCTTCAGCAGTGAACAAAGTTACAAACAGCTCCATACGCACAGTATATATACAAGGCATCTTAGCCAATACACAATTATGAATAGGTGAGTCAGTAAATTATGTCAGTCAGTTTGGACGGATATTAAAATGCTGTCATTTTCAGAAATTAACCTGACAGCGATCTACAAATGGTGTGATTCAGGTGATACAATACACACTGTAATTGATGAAAACAATACATAATCTGCTTATTTGGCAAGAACTTAAACTGTACACAAATGAATAAATTATTGTGATAATAGTGGGTATTTACATTGTACCTACATGGAATATTTCTACATGTCATGAAGTTAGGATAAGGACTGTCATTTTAAGATAATATAGGTATAATTTACTTGGCAATCCACATCAGAATTGATGAAAACCTACAAATGTTGTAACTCGCATGTTTCATAATTGTAGTATATTCCCATGCGAGTTACAACATTTGTAGAGTGTGTATTGTATCACCTGAATCACACCATTTGTAGATCACTGTCAGGTTATCGCTTAACATTTAACAATTTCTGAAAATGACAGCATTTTAATATCTGTCCTACCTGATATAATTTACTGGCTTACCTATTCATAATTGTGTATTAGCTAAGATCACATTTTGCCTTGTATATATACAGGTGCGTATGAAGCTGTTTGTAACTTTGTTCACTGCTGAAGATCCTATAACTAATAGCGAAATATACAGAATAAAATTGTGATTCCTACTCGGAGTTGCTTTTCTTCTCTATAATTGAAGTAAAATGGTGTGTTCTTCTGCATTTTGACAGAATATTTAGACTTTGAAGATGATGTGTAATGATGCCCCAAAATGAACTGAATTTTCCGTGTCATCTGTTTGTCTCTCTGTCTGCCCATCTTTCTTGTCATACCACACATGCAGCTGGTGATGGATCAGAAGCCTAATGAAATTGACTGACCTTCACCTGTTTTATCGAGGTCAAATTTAGCATTAGCAATAATTTTTACCCCTCGGCCATTTTGGCCTCGGGGTATTGTCGTCGCCATGTACGTCTGTCCGTACGTCCATCCGTTACCGCATTTCAGGCAAAACCGCTTGAGACACAACCACCAAATTTTCAACACTTATTTATATAGTGCTAAGTCAGACGCCTATCGAAAATGGCTTCCCTCGGCCTGTATTTTACAGAGTTCTGCCCCTTCACAGATTTATTAATTTCTATTTCTGTCCTATATGCCTGAATGTAACCAACTATATCTGCAGAACTGTGTTCAGTATAGGTACTATATTTTGGAAACTTATTTATGTTGTTGTATTCTACAAGCCAACAAAGGATTACTCGCCTCGGCTTATGGAGTTATGCCCCTTTCGGATGTAATAATCTTCGATTTTGTTAGTTGTAGCTGAATGTACAAGTTATATCTGCAGATCCGTGTTCGGTACAGCTTATTCGTCTTGGTTCTTATTTCACAGATTGCTAAGTCAGACGCCAATCGAAAGTGGCTCCCTCGGCCCATATTTTACAGAGTTATGCCCCTTTACAGATATATTAATTTCTATTTCTGTCCTATATGCCTGAATGTAACCAACTATATCTGCAGAACTGTGTTCGATATAGCTACTATATTTTGGAAACTTATTTATGTTCCTGTATTCTACAAGCCAACAAAGGATTACTCGCCTCGGCTTATGGAGTTATGCCCCTTTCGGATGTAATCATTTCCGATTTTGCTATCTGTAGTTGAATGTACAAGTTATATCTGCAGATCCGTGTTCGGTACAGCTTATTCGTCTCGGTTCCTATTTTACAGTAGTGCTAAGTCAGATGACTATCAAAAGTGGCACCCCTCGACCCATATTTTACAAAGTTATGCCCCTTTACAGATATATAATTTTTCTATTTCTGTCCTATATTCCTGAATGTAACCAACGACCGGTATCATCCCACATAGAACTATCTCTTCCCCAATTCACACTACCATGACTACACATGCAGGCCTGGAAATAAATCGAGAACGCGTTTAACGTTCGCGAGAAGGTTACGTCTTGTCATTTTACCACGAACGGTCACCGTTCACGACTTGAGAAACACCACTTCAACATAGCAAAAAAGCAACAACAAAAACGACGAAAATCAGAAAATGTCAGTCGATCTAAAGATCAGAGAAATCATGAAATGCCAGACGTGTCAGTCGGATAATTGATGCATATAATTCTGAAGACAATACTTGTCGGGTTGTGAAAATTTCATCCAAAATTGCCGCCGTCACCGATAGTTTAACACGGGTTGTTGTTGTAAAGTCTCCCGTGATGCATCGGCGTGCAGTTTTTATTTTCAGCTGTTGGCAGCATTTCGCTGTCGAACAAAAGTAAAGTCGCATGTCTAAAGTACTTATCGTACCGGAATTTAATTGATTGATATTGTAAATATAATCTGACAGAGAAATTTGGGTAACTTTGAAACAAATTTGGTGCACTCACAGACGGAAGTAAAAAACCTGTGCCGTGTGCATCACGTTTCCTTTAATATGCATGTGTCACATGGCTTTGGATTGTCGTCTCGGTGACCGGCTCATTACAGCTTTTAGTCATTAAAATTAGTGGAAGTAATCAACATAATAACGATATGATGCTTCAATCAGGAGTCACGATATCCATACAAACATTAATTTAATCAGTTTCATAGGATTTCAAGCAGACTTTGCATGATTGGGGAAATAGGACAAGGTAGAGTTAAGCCAAAGCGAGCACATGGCCGACGGATTGCGGGGGTTACGGCATCGGTTACGAGATTTACTGCCATCGTAACCTGTCGGGTTACGACGGAGGACAATTCCTTATTTCCAGCCAGGCTGCACATGGGTCTCAATCACTTGGGGAAAGCCGAGGGGTTTTGATTAGATCAATCTCATGTTAAAGGAGTGAAGATAGGCTCTCCAAATTTATAATACTTCTGCAATTGGTGACTAACTAGAAGCCTATCCCAGTTTACTGAATCTATTTTCTTGGGTTATATACTGTATATTATGATATAACATGAAATATAGCTAGGCATTCTAAATTGATACCACATATGCAACTGATGATGTACCTGAAGTCTATGAAAATGACTGACATTGACCTATTTTCTCAAGGTCAAAAACTATGTTAAGTCACATGTTAACTGCCAACATAAACTTCAAATCTAACATTGTCATCATTTTGTTGTGGCTGTGGTTTTTCTTCCAGAACAATTTAGCGAATGTTGCGTGTGTTCCAACAGCCTCATATGCTTCAACAGTAACTTAAACCATGCTGTATCGGCTGAGCTGTTGAAACACCCTCATCCTAGCTCTGACATCTGCATCACTGTCGAAATATGGGTACCCGGTACCAAGACAGAGTGATAGATCACACAGCCAGTGAAGGTTCCCAATTTACACATGTACATTGACAGACCTATCAACCCTCACGCATTCGGCGTGAGACTCACGCATTTGGGATCTGTCTCACGCTCTCACGCAGCTATATCAAAATCTCACGCATCTTGGCATTTTCGTGAAATTATTTCTAAAATAACCAAGAATCCTTCAAAATTGCTCCAGTTTGCAGAAAAAGGAGTCAGTAATTTCAAAATTTTCCTAGACTTGGTTGTAAAGTATCCATTTCTAGCCTCCGTGAAGGATGAAATGTTTAATAGTAGGCTGTTATATGAAACAAAATGCAAAAAATTGTATGAAATGACGCCTCGAAATTCTCATTTTTTCGGGTCTCATATCGCCGGGGCGGATATACTCAAATCTCACGCCTTGGCAAAAGTATAACTTGAGAGGTCTGCATTGAATGTCATTATTGCCTATTTTACAACAACAACAATTCCCTGACTTACAGTGAAAAATTATAGTGAAAGGTATCTGTTTTTTGTTGTTTGGCATTTTTATTTGCTGGCATTGTTTCAAATAGAATACAACAGCCTAATTCATACAATCAGGAATAAAAAGGGGGTTAAAATCTTTATGTTCAAACTTCTGTGGGAAATATAGAAGTGGCAATTTAAAATTTTATTTTTATTCGATTTTTTAATGTCGGTGGGCCCATGAAACGCAAAATAAGGTTGGTATTGCCTCGCACTGGGTTTCGACCATTGATGAAGGCACTTCTACCAGGGATGATTCCTGATTGCTCATCCTCCAGGGGTATGTGCCCCACCCTCTGTCCCATCCTAAAAAACAATTGCCACCCCTAATAGGCGGTGTGCCCAAATTGGGGAGATCTAAAGCCCTGTGAGTACCAAATTATGTGTTACAAAATTATCTGGGGAAATGCTCTTCGCCCGTGTTTCACACAAGCTCTCATTTGGATATTGAAATATATCCTAATTGGGATATTTTTATCGATTTTAATACTAAACGTCAATGGCAAATTTCAGCATTTATGAACTACAAAAATCAAGATAGAATCTGCTTCACTGTTCACCATGTTCACAAAACTGCCAATGCGATTGTATAATTTTGCTGACTTTTTCTTGCCAAAATTATTCTCTGTGTACTTATTGCAATTATGTGCATTATTTTTTCGTGCTGTTGTTGCAGTATGCTTCCCATCACTCACCATTGTTGTATGTCTTTGTATGAACAAAATAACTAGTTAAATAAGCCAGCTTGAAAATATGGAAGTATAAAAAAAAAATATTCAAAGTGGGATATTTTATCCCAATTGGAATACATATCCCAGTTAGTCCTTTACCCTGACCTGTTTAATATTTCACCAATGATGGGTTCACGAGACATATCACATTGCTAAGTTCAAGTTCAAGTTCGGTTCGTAATTTCCCCCTTTGAGAGAGGCACCTCCTTACAGAGTACATATTAATATACAATCAATTAGGAACCACTCAACATTTTATAGCTCAACTATCGTGCTGTGAAGTGAACAATTTCTTGCGCTGTAAAACTTACCTTCACATACCTTATTGCTATCGTGTTCTTACGCGATTGCCTTATTGTAATACATTACCACAGAAACAAAATAGTCCCTGTGCTCCCCAGTGCCCATGCGCGAGTACCCAGAATCCAATCTGTCCGACCACGTCACTTCCTTCTTTCCTCTACAAGTCGTAGTGGAAACACGTGTTCTCAATTTCGTCTGAAAAATCTTGGATCTACTTTGAGTTTACCATGCATTACCTCGGAATTTACCTTGGGTATTACCTCGGATTCTACCTGGGATTAATACCTTGGATTTACTGTGATTCTGTGATTCTTGGATTACCTACCGGGCCTGCATGCATGCCGGGGGGGACGCAAAAGGGCCTCGTCGTATCCTATTGTTTCGGTTGCTCGGCCACATCCGGTAACGTCGAATGTTATCAACCATCAGGTCTTACATCACATTCGACTTCCGGTTATGCAGATCTTCACTTCCATCTCTAATCTGTGAGGCATACGGTATCGTATTTAGACCTATCCTACACAGGTAGTGAATGTTGCTCATCTGCACCTTCGGCCTAAGTACCCAGTTAGGCCGGCAATCTCTCAACGGCTTCTGTCACTTCCGGAGTGGAAGTACAGATTATGTCACCATATGGCTGCTTCCTATAACAACACACTGGTGACGAATACGCAGTTATTGAGAGTTTCCGTCTTTACTCTTAACTTACTATCGTAAGTTGTGAAGACATCTGATCATCATTTACGGCGTTCTTCGTATTGGTTTCGACCGTGCAAACGCCTACTTTGGTGACAATGGAACTGTTGTTCGTGTATGGATTCGGATATTTGACCACTCCATTGCTTCAACCGTTTCCGTTTTGGCGAATTTTCACCGCTGTGTCTCGCTCTACAGTTTCGAGAAAGCAGACCTGTGATTTATTCCCGTTTCCAGCTGCCTGAAGTTCTGCCTATGTTCTACGTATTGGTTTCGACCGTGCAAACGCCGGCAATCTCTCATCAGCGTCTGTCACTTCGGAGAGGAAATACAGATTATGTCACCATTTTGCTGCTTCTTATAACAACTTACTGGTGACGATTACGCAACTATTGAGAGTATCCTGTTTTCACACTTAACTTACTATCGCAAGTTGTGAAGACATATGTTTGGCGTTCTACGTATTGGTTTCGACCGTGCAAATGCCTGCTTTGATGTCAACAGAACGGTTGTTGTTTTATGGATTCGGATACTTGGCCACTCCAGGCCACTCCATTGCTTCAACCGTTTCCGATCTGGAGAATTTTCACAAGTGCTGTATCTCGCTCTATAGTTTCGAGAAAGCAGGTGATTTATTCCCATATCTAGCTGCCTGAAGTTCTGCCTGTCTGCATAGCGCATTCCTTCCTGTCTACGACTTCTATCAACTAGCAACGTTTGGTAACTGGTCGTATCAGCCATTCCAAGCTAAGTGTGCATCATACTTATTTTTTCAAATTTACCCAAGAATTGTTTAAAGCAGCTTTTCAGTTACCTATATGGTCAGGGTTACTGGATATGGAATATTCTTGAGATTGTTCAGTTTATTGAGGTCACAGAGCTTTTTGAAGACATGCATTGTTGCAGCCTCATCACTGAGGCCACTGTGGTACAATTTTGTCAGGTGGAATTTTCCACAAAAAACTAGTTCAATCACACTGACTAACTTGGCAAAAAATAGGGTAGTGGCCACTCTGTTGATGCAGAGTGCTTTCTCACTGTCAGATGTTACAAGTTACTCGCGCTGTTTGCATGTATTCCACCTCATTTTGGTGTCACGGGAGTCACACAAGTGAGTATAATTGTTTTGCTCTCTAAGAACTATCTCATCCACAGATAAACAGTTTATGTTTATAAATCATCTATTAAAACATCAACTAAAACCTGGCTAATATTAAATCTAAATGTATTATATTTGCTAGAAAATCTTCTTAAAAGGCTGTCACGGGAGTCACAGTTTCTTTGTCACGGGAGTCACACTGTACAGGCTTTGTTATCCAGCAAACTATTTAATGTGTTAATTTTATTTTTTTCTGCACATTTGTTATTATATTATTACTTTCTAAAATGGTTGATCCAAAATGCCACTAACAGCTACGGAAAGGCAGAGAAAGAGGAGGGAGAAGTTAACATCAAACCAGGCTCCATTTGCTGTTTATAAACAAAAGTGTAGACAATACCGTAATAAGTATAAGGAAACAAAGGGAAGGGAATTCACAAAATTAATTGAAGAAGATAAAGCAAAACATCTAGAAAAGAAAAGGCTGTTTGACAGGGATCAACAGTGGAAATGCTGAGAAAAGAAATGGTTACTATCAATTCCCACTTGTGAAAACAGTCCAAAAGCATACTCAGCAAAGCATTTCTTGAGTAGGGCTACCAAACAGGCAAAAAGCGCATTGCTAAAAAGCCCAAGAAAGAAAAAAGCTGTAACTGTTCTTCATAGACTGATTTTGTATTATTTCAATTTTCTTGTGAATAAAATAATGTAAGAAATATTTTATGTAAGTTGTTGCATGATAAGGGTGCTACTTGTCACGGGAGTCACATTTTCCTGTCACGGGAGTCACGCAATTTCATTGATCTGCAAGACCATACATGTGGTTCTTCTTTGTGTATCAGTTTAATTTATTTATAAATCTTGAAACCTTCAAGTAGATTACTGTGTGGACCAACATCGCATATCTTATCTTGAAGGCTACAACAAGAACAAAATGGGAAGGCAGTCAATCTTTTTTCGATCGCAGCTGTCACGGGAGTCACATTTTCTTTTTCAATTTTTGATTTGAAGTTGTACTGAATTGGAAAACAATATTATTCAAAATAGTGACCTCTTTTTACTGTTTAGAAGAAGTAAATAACACTTCATATTAGTTTTGGAATTTGGAAGCTATAGCGGAAAACAGATGAAAGAATGAGTAGCGATGTCACAGGAGTCACATTTATTATAAGGAACTGGGTACATAATGGCTGTATGGAAGAGAATTTGTGCTTCAACTTATCTGGTTTTGTATTATTTCAGTTTTCTTGTGAATAAAATAATGTAAGAAATATTTTATGTAAGTTGTTTCATGATAAGGGTGCTACTTGTCACGGGAGTCACATTTTCCTGTCACGGGATCGAGTCACGCAATTTCATTGATCTGTAAGACCATGTGGTTCTTTGTTTATCGAATTAATTTATTTATAAATCTTGAAACCTTCAAGTAAATTACTGTGTGGACCAACATCGCATATCTTATCTTGAAGGCTACAACAAGAACAAAATGGGAAGGCATGCAGTCAATCTTTTTTCGATCGCAGCTGTCATGGGAGTCACGTTTTTATTTTAAAATTTTTGCTTTGAAGTTGTAACTGAATTGGAAAAAAATATTATTCAAAATAGTGACCTGTTATTACTGTTCAGAAGAAGTAAATAGCACTGCATATTAGTTTTAGAATTTGGGAGCTTAGAGCGGAAAACAAATGAAAAAACGAGTAGCAATGTCACGGGAGTCGCCTTGGAATGGCTGATATGACTTTGCAGCTGGGCAGTGTGACGTCAATTCCGGTTTTCACTCAGGATTGTAACTCATTCTGCAGTGTCACAGCCTCACCCGGGCCCTCTAGTCAGCTTTACAATTGTCTTTGGGTCTTAACGAGGGTTTGCGCATGCGCATTCCTTTACCGTCCATCAGTATCCGGTTCCTCGTTGATCCATATGACTTATGTAGACCGTGACGATTTGGTGTTGCTGTTGCGTCATAAATGGAGCATCATCTCCGGGTATGACTTATTGTCAGAATTTGGATCAAATTCGTTTGAACCAAACATTTTGGGTTTGTTTCGTTCAACTATTTGTACGTCACATCTATTCCCAAAAAATTCTGACAATGCTTGCCGAGTTTGGTCATCTTAACGAAACAAGGAGAGATCGTACTTTCCTAGAATACGTGATCTTCTGCAGTTTCTTCCCTATGGGATCCTGATCGATCCCTCTGGGTATTCCACTTCGACTGTGTCTTTAGAGGTAGTGAACGTGTTCACTAAAGAAATCCTCTTATGAAGACCTGTTTCGACTCGTCTTCTTCCGCCGCACACAGCTCATCATGGGATTGTGATTACTCTGGTCAGTTACACCAGAACATGTTATCTGGCTAAACTTGACACGGACTGGTTTCATTGGAACCGTTTCTGTTAAAATCGCATTCCCTCATCTTCTATACTTCCGGTGGAGAATGTGGAATTGATGACTTCTCGGCGATGATGACGTAGTCGCTTGCCGCGACCTAGGGACTTCATCTCCGATGTCACGTAACCGGAAGAAACTACGATTTATCTATTCTTCTTGAGGTTACATCCCTATTGCGGCTAAACTACTCCTGGCCGGCGAGTGTCCAGGGTGGTGTATGAGACTGCGACGCCTCGTCATCGTTTCCTTCAGTTTGCAGCGGAATGGTTCCAGCAACATGAACGGTTTTGTAGGCAAGCTTCAGTGGATACTCTTTCAGTTTCCATGTTACTTGTCTCATACCGAGCTACCCCGGACTTATTCAGTTTCTGTATTACCTGTAGTGTAAGCACAGAATCTATTTTTCTCTACTGTCTACTGTAAAGTGGATGACAATATGGAAGAGCCTTCATTCCGGCGGTAGTGTTGCTGTTCTTTTCTTCCGACACTGAGGTATCGTTGCGGTGGCGTTGAAGTGTTCGTCCCAGTACGCACCTAAATCCTTTTTGGAGGTCAAATCTCACCTGTACTGCTCTACTTTGCACGGAGAACATTTTGACCGGTGTTTCTTCCTCCGTCTCAGTCATTCTTCTAGGACGGCCTCGAGGAGGGCTGGAGAACACATTTGGTTCGTGAATTGACAGTCGTCTCGTTACAGCGGAATGTCAACAAATTCTCAATAACCAACGCTTGTGTGCAGACATTATCATAGCTTTTGACCTTCATAAACAAGCACGGGGAACAGTGATTTGTTCCCCCAGTGGCTCCTGCTTTTAGGGATCGTCGCTACGAGTTAGTCACGTTTCCGGTATATCGGATTCTCTATCAGGTTCTTATGACCGGGTGGCAGCTACTCGTAGACCGCCAGGTCGAATGCTTCAATTATGAGAAATTTCAGCGACTTTATGAATCCTGTTTATATTTCTCATATTACGATCCCAGCAGTCGTGGCAGCGTCTTGCGTACGTTTATGACGTAACCTTGCTGGAGGACACATTCTTCGGCTGCTGCTACTCTGATGACAACTATTTCGGCGACCGGCTTCCGGTCAGTGGCATCAGTACATGTTATGTGAGACGGGATTTCTACACTTCTGGGACCGCGGGTGGTGCCCAGCTACAGGAGCCTGTTTTGCTAAACTGCACAAATTTCTGCTCACTGAACCTAATCTAGCCTAAACAGGTCTCAATTGACCTAAACACAGTCTCTTTTGGATAAACACATCTGTCCAGAAAGCGTTTAGCCAGTTTAGTCTGATATACAGGCAAATAAAGCTAAACTTTTCTCAACACTGCAGGCCACCAGATTTCCTGGCTAAACAGGATTAACACTGTCAGCCCACATGTGTTTCCCCTGTCAATCATGTCCTTAATGACCACAGAATAGAAACCACATGTGCAAATATTATGATGGGATTAAAAAAAAATCATAGGATTTGTTTGCTCAATAATTTGACAAACACTTTTATGAATTCCACATATCCACAGAATCAATTATTTGTTTCCAATAAATTCAAATATGAACTGTGATTTTAGGAATTTGATTTATGTTCTCATACATGTATGCAAGGGAAGTGAGAAATACTATAGTACATAGGTGAAACAAGAGATACAGACCAACAGCCTGTATATGTGATGAAGTACATGTAGATGTGACTGAGCTGTGAACTAAACAGTTCACCACAGAAACCACTTAATGATCAGACTGCAGAATGGTACTCTAAACTTTTTGTTGCATGATGTCCATTATGTTGTGAAGTACAATTTATACAATAATTTACATGAATTAATTCTGGCGAAAAGTTTCACAGAATATAAATTGTTCCTGCCAGTCAGAATTTAAAGTGAATGCAGAACTTTTATGGACATATAATTTGTGGGATTCTGTGGAATATTCTCAACTTGGTGTGCACTTGATTTTTTGTTAGTTCTGGACATGCAGAAATGTTATGCCATTGATGATTGAGGAACTATGATGAAGGGAATGAAAACTACAATATGGTATAAAATAATGAACACAATACATGTATAAACATACTTGCAACAATCAAATTGAAATATGCATTGAAGCTACATGTACAGTATGTAGGCCCATGTGTTGTTTTGAAAGGTAAAAATTGACTACCACTTTTCGCAGAAATTTCCTTCTCCCGAAATTTAACATAAAAAAAATCATTTCAAGTTTGCTGTCTTGCAAAAGACTAAAGTGTAAGATATTCCACTCTGGCTGTATCAAAAGAAGTTTTTTTAATCATGAACATCTACTAACAATGTACATTTGTATGTACTGGAATTTACCAATATAATTATATTATAATTTATCCCTGAAGATGACTGAAATTACCAAGTACCTTTGACCCCTTCAGATAGTCCTGATACTGCAGTGCTGCAAACTGTACATTGCAAAATTAAGCACAAAATTCAAAACTATAGCCAATAGCGGCGATATATGCGCCATTTGAACACATAATAACAATTGTCTTGACAATTTGCCACCTACAAGAGGTAGCCTAAAATTCATATAATCATAGGAAATACTGATATGTAATTTACGGAATGATTATTGCGACATCTCACGACAGAATCTAGTGCACCCTGCACCTGTGTAGTCAGCATTCCAGATATATTGTGTGACATGAATCAGTTGTCAAAACCAATGCTTTTGCAGCTTGGTGTGCGTGATGTTAACTCGCTGCCCGTTCATCATAAGCAAAACTTGGAAGTTTGATTTAAGCTTGCTACACAGTTATCGTGATATTCTCCGCAAATTTATGGCAGGACTTTGTGACAGCCTCATTTGCATGACATGTTGCGAATATTCAGTCAATCATAAAATATTGCCACTGAAGCCACAGAAAGTTTGCGACAACTGAAATCACACAAAGTTCACCACAGTTATTCATGGCAGCCTCATCTACATGTCAATAATAACCCTAATCTGAACATGCTGCGAATATTGACTTCATGTCTACAGTAACTGGTCATACAATAATTACTAGCTGTTCACCTTATATACACAGTAAGCATTCACAACAAGGCCTATTGTCGGGAATTGATGATGGGTCATTAGGCAACACTCTAATGATAAATTTAAAATATTTCCCTTTTTTCAAATTATGGACAGAGTGGTAGATACTTCATGTAGGAAGCTATTGTCCGAATATTTGTGTCGCTGAAAAGCCACAAGTCTAGACATATTGTTGTTCCCAGACTTGGCTATTGTAGGCATTGTCGGGTGTTTCTTACATGGAGTATTCATGACCAACAGATAACACTGCATGATAAGAATCACCAAGGAGCGACTGTTCACTTTCACCAGACTTTTCATTTCAATATCTCGATTGATGTCCCGAATATTCGATTGTTTGCCCGAAGGGTATTGTTGTCGTCGGCGTCATCTGTCTGTATGTCCGTCTGTCCATCTTT
>JAVTVY010014731.1:0-64111 GCA_036873755.1 Hanleya hanleyi | reverse complement strand
CGCACAAGCCCTGTCGTCTTATAGACCTCAAATTTCATAACATGAAAACCAGATCTAAAAAACGCTCCCATCTTACATGAGCGACAGGTAAGGTGGGAAGCGTTTGTTTAATCAAATGGAAACTACCAGACATGCATTTGAGAGGATACATGTAATCCGTTTAACCATAAATCGAGGACCTTCTGTAAAATAATGCCCCAATGCTTTAAATATTTGAAATAATATGCCAATCATCACCACGTTGTTGTAAAATAGACACTAAACTAAAATATACAATATCAAACTTGCACAAACAAAAGTCGAGGTCACCAAATGAACTTTGTCGTTATTATTTTACACGTATATAAACTCTCGGAAATCTTGGCTCTTCTCAATCTAGGTAAACCAAGATGGTAATTAATCAGGGGAATGTTCCGTGATATATCTGATTTTAATGAGATTGGGCTCTTGTTGGCTCTTCCTGTACATAGAACCAAATTACATTATTCGTTGAATCAATTTGTTTTTGTATTTTATACCCATTTTAAGATTTTGTCTCTTTGTTTGGGTTTCATTTGCAGCAAAATTAAAAAGATTTCGATTCTTTAATTTGCGTCTTCCACACACACACACAAGTTGAACCAGAAACAGTTCTGGGCGGGTAAGGTAATTCGGCCGCTGGCACGGCGAACCGTTGGCATCAGTACACAATTAATCACTTCCGGGTCGGTGCCCACGATCTACATTGTTTAGAAATTTGAGAGCAGATCTTTATGGATTTTATGAGCTGCGATTGTTCAGCATTTCTGATACATTTGATATTTCAACTTGCAGATGAGTCTTCAAACTGTACTTCCTGGTGTTGATTTGGGCCACTTTGAAAAAAGCATGGTGGATGAAGACATGATCAGTCAAGGGTGAGAAGGCTCCCTGTTTACAAATCGAATGACATTCTGTAGCACCAATCAGCTGTCAGTGGCGGTAATTTGAAATTTCCATGGTCAACATCTATCAAGACTTCCACTGGTAATGTCCCACAAGGTAAATATTGACATGCCAGGTGGATTTATGCATTGTGAATTTTCTGGATTTTTGCCGATTTTTAACGCTAATACATAACAAGTAACGGAATTAATAGTAGACTGGTGCCTGTCACATGACATTTTCACATTTGACCAGAGAACTTTAAATCGTCACTGCGGCTACAGTTTTTACTTGATCACCCCAATTTTTCCCAGGCTGACTCATGAACAACGTACAAATATGAGGGTTGTTTCAAATTTATGTTATTAAATTATTAATAAAATAAAATAAAAATTTTAATTAATTTTAATAATTTTTTTAATTATTAAAAAAAAAAATTCTTGCTAAATGTGGTTGAAATAAATATCATACTGATAATGCTGGGTAACATCTCTTGTATTGCTATGCCATTTCTGCGACAAAATTGAGACCTTTTGGAGCAAATATAGGCAAAAAATGACTGATTTGTTAGTACTAGGGCCAAATAGTCAATGCCAAATATGACGAGGTTCATTTAACACAGCTGGTAATTATGAGCAAATGAACTTTCAAGATACAATAAAATGTAAATGGAAGAAAGGAAATTCACATAGATACAATTACATGCTTTTTTCAAAATCGCGACCTCAGTTCAAATCTTCAATGCTTCAAATCATTTATGCATTAATTCACTTTATATCAGTCTAAAACCGCATGAAATTAATACTAATTATATCACCTGTAAAAACTCAGATGTTTGTTCCACACACAAAGAATTTCCAAAATGCCTTTTGCATTTGTAACTTTAATGAGACAAATAAAATCTGATTAACTGAGTCAACAGTTAATCTGACTGTTGAGGGTTTCTCATTGTTGTGTGTTTATTGTCAGTCACATTTCCATCATAGCAAATACTTTCTCTTCATTCCATTTCCACTATCTCCAGGACTATAAGTATGTAATTCTCTTTCATATTCATATCAGAGATCTTGTAGGTAGCAAGAAACATGGATTACAGGCACCAAATATTAGCAAGCCCCATACAACCCTCTCCCCCCCTCCCCCACACACACACATCAACTCTGGGAATTTCGCACAGTGTGACTCAGAGGTATGCCTCCAACTCTGTTGGAAGATAGGCCTTTCTCACTGTAAGTTGCCACTTTAATCTTTCACCAAACAGTTAACAGTTTAAGTTAGGCAACTTCCAGCTGTCCTCATCTTTCATGGTTGTTAATGTAGCAGAGATCAGCAAATGACCATCAGATATGTTGTCATTGAATTTTATTCCTTTTTTTTATTCTATGTTGTGTTTTGACAAGTGTTGCCTGTTTGCAGACATTGCATTCATGGACTTGAAATCTGACACAGAATATATTCCTCAATGTTATTTAGAAGTTTTCTCAGTAAAAATAACTGTTTACAAGTAATATGTGCATCTTTCTAATTACTGCCAGCAAGATCTTGATGAGATGTAGATCCATCCAATTGAACTCACATATATTCTCTATATGGGAGTTGTGTATACCATAAACACCTCTGTGTTATATTTTGGTATGTGTTGTGTACAGATTTGTGTATCTTACTGTCACTTATTACAGGATTAAACATGTCTTTGATCTTTGTATCAACATCAAATTTAAATACCATTTGATAGATTACTGGGATGACCCACTGATTACATGGAGAAGTTAACCACTGCCATGAAGGAAATTTTTACCAAATGTAGCCTAAATGAGCAGGTTGAAAACAAATTATGTTTTGACACATTTTGAATTTAAGTTTTCTTTATTTTTAAACTTTAATTTGAATAATTTCATAAAAAAATGAATTAAAATAATAAAAAAATAATTAAAAATAGTGTTTAACATATCTAGTTAATGCTTTATACTTCTTTTTATAGGCAGAAGGATTGTCGACTTGGTGCTTTTTACCAGATGGAAAAATATGTACAGGTTAGTGAGATATTGTACTTTTTACTTGTACCTCAGTCTTAAGTCATATGGGGCAAACTGAGGGGAAATTATAAAGGGGGTACCCTTGGTATATAGGCTGTAAAATCTCTATCTGTGCATAGTTTTATCTGTGCCTTCTCAAGAATGTTTGGGGATGGGTATGGCTTGTTCAGATGAGAGCATTCCTTATTTTAACAATGGTTCCATTCCTGACAGGCATCAGTACACAATTAATCACTTCCGGGTCGGTGCCCACGATCTACATTGTTTAGAAATTTGAGAGCAGATCTTTATGGATTTTATGAGCTGCGATTTTTCATCATTTCTGATACACTTGATATTTCAACTTGCAGATGAGTCTTCAAACTGTATTTCCTGGTGTTGATTTGGGCCACTTTGAAAAAAGCATGGTGGATGAAGACATGATCAGTGAAGGGTGAGAAGGCTCCCTGTTTACAAATCGAATGACATTCTGTAGCACCAATCAGCTGTCAGTGGCGGTAATTTGAAATTTCCATGGTCAATATCTGTCAAGACTTCCACTGGTAATGTCGCACAAGGTAAATATTGACATGCCAGGTGGATTTATGCATTGTGAATTTTCTGAATTTTTGCCGATTTTTAACGCTAATACATAACAAGTAACAGAATTAATTGTGCACTGATGCCTATCACACGACATTTTCACATTTGACCAGAGAACTTTAAATCGTCACTGTGGCTACAGTTTTTACTGGATCAGCCCAATTTTTTCCATGATGACTCCTGAACTAAGTTCAAATATTAGGGTTGTTTCAAATTTATGTTATTAAATTATTAATAAAATAAAATAAAAATTTTAATTAATTTTAATAATTTTTTTAATTATTAAAAAAAAAAAATTCTTGCTAAATGTGGTTGAAATAAATATCATACTGATAATGCTGGGTAACATCTCTTGTATTGCTATGCCATTTCTGCGACAAAATTGAGACCTTTTGGAGCAAATATAGGCAAAAAATGACTGATTTGTCAGTACTAGGGCCAAATAGTCAATGCCAAATATGACGAGGTTCATTTAACACAGCTGGTAATTATGAGCAAATGAACTTTCAAGATACAATAAAATGTAAATGGAAGAAAGGAAATTCACATAGATACAATTACATGCTTTTTTCAAAATCGCGACCTCAGTTCAAATCTTCAATGCTTCAAATCATTTATGCATTAATTCACTTTATATCAGTCTAAAACCACATGAAATTAATACTAATTATATCACCTGTAAAAACTCAGATGTTTGTTCCACACACAAAGAATTTCCAAAATGCCTTTTGCATTTGTAACTTTAATGAGACAAATAAAATCTGATTAACTGAGTCAACAGTTAATCTGACTGTTGAGGGTTTCTCATTGTTGTGTGTTTATTGTCAGTCACATTTCCATCATAGCAAATACTTTCTCTTCATTCCATTTCCACTATCTCCAGGACTATAAGTATGTAATTCTCTTTCATATTCATATCAGAGATCTTGTAGGTAGCAAGAAACATGGATTACAGGCACCAAATATTAGCAAGCTCCATGCAACCCTCTCCCCCCCCCCCCACACACACACATCAACTCTGGGAATTTCGCACAGTGTGACTCAGAGGTATGCCTCCAACTCTGTTGGAAGATAGGCCTTTCTCACTGTAAGTTGCCACTTTAATCTTTCACCAAACAGTTAACAGTTTAAGTTAGGCAACTTCCAGCTGTCCTCATCTTTCATGGTTGTTAATGTAGCAGAGATCAGCAAATGACCATCAGATATGTTGTCATTGAATTTTATTCCTTTTTTTTATTCTATGTTGTGTTTTGACAAGTGTTGCCTGTTTGCAGACATTGCATTCATGGACTTGAAATCTGACACAGAATATATTCCTCAATGTTATTTAGAAGTTTTCTCAGTAAAAATAACTGTTTACAAGTAATATGTGCATCTTTCTAATTACTGCCAGCAAGATCTTGTTGAGATGTAGATCCATCCAATTGAACTGACATATATTCTCTATATGGGAGTTGTGTATACCATAAACACCTCTGTGTTATATTTTGGTATGTGTTGTGTACACATTTGTGTATCTTGCTGTCACTTATTACAGGATTAAACATGTCTTTGATCTTTGTATCAACATCAAATTTAAATCCCATTTGATAGATTACTGGGATGACCCACTGATTACATGGAGAAGTTAACCACTGCCATGAAGGAAATTTTTACCAAATGTAGCCTAAATGAGCAGGTTGAAAACAAATTATGTTTTGACACATTTTGAATTTAAGTTTTCTTTATTTTTAAACTTTAATTTGAATAATTTCATAAAAAAATGAATTAAAATAATAAAAAAATAATTAAAAATAGTGTTTAACATATCTAGTTAATGCTTTATACTTCTTTTTATAGGCAGAAGGATTGTCGACTTGGTGCTTTTTACCAGATGGAAAAATATGTACAGGTTAGTGAGATATTGTACTTTTTACTTGTACCTCAGTCTTAAGTCATATGGGGCAAACTGAGGGGAAATTATAAAGGGGGTACCCTTGGTATATAGGCTGTAAAATCTCTATCTGTGCATAGTTTTATCTGTGCCTTCTCAAGAATGTTTGGGGATGGGTATGGTTTGTTCAGATGAGAGCATTCCTTATTTTAACAATGGTTCCATTCCTGACAGGCATCAGTACACAATTAATCACTTCCGGGTCGGTGCCCACGATCTACATTGTTTAGAAATTTGAGAGCAGATCTTTATGGATTTTATGAGCTGCGATTTTTCATCATTTCTGATACACTTGATATTTCAACTTGCAGATGAGTCTTCAAACTGTACTTCCTGGTGTTGATTTGGGCCACTTTGAAAAAGCATGGTGGATGAAGACATGATCAGTGAAGGGTGAGAAGGCTCCCTGTTTACAAATCGAATGACATTCTGTAGCACCAATCAGCTGTCAGTGGCGGTAATTTGAAATTTCCATGGTCAACATCTGTCAAGACTTCCACTGGTAATGTCCCACGAGGTAAATATTGACATGCCAGGTGGATTTATGCATTGTGAATTTTCTGGATTTTTGCCGATTTTTAACGCTAATACATAACAAGTAACAGAATTAATTGTGCACTGATGCCCGTTACCTTAATTGCTAACAGTGATGTGGGTTATACAGGCGCGGCGGAGCCGGGAGGGGGGGGGGGGAGGGGGGTGGGCAGCCGGCCCCCCCAATATGAAAAGAGGGGGGGGGGGCAAGGACCACTTTGGCCCCCCCAATAATTGTAACTGACGTGCCTTGAAATGGGTCAGATATGTGTATAGAGAACCGTCTGAAATTCCAAAATTTTCCGGCGGAGTACCCCCGTCCCCCCGATCACATCTTCAGAAGCCCCAAGTATTGACCGTGTTTACATTTCACACCCTGCATACCAAACGGCTGCTCCAACTTCCGCCGGAGGGTGAACTTCCGCCGGAGGGAAATTACAAATTTGAGAAGTTAAGTAAGTTCAGATTTTTTATTTTTTTGGTAGTTTTCACGTATTTACTACTCAAAAATTTAATGAGAAAATGTTCTCAAGGGGACGTGTTAGCAATTCGTGTAAAATTTTCAACTCGTCCTTGTATTATTTTTTAATTACAATTCATGTTATCTGACATTAAGAGCTATATTGCAACATAACAGTGATTAGATGCTTAAAAAATCATCTATTTGTGTATCATCTGCCAAATAAGTTATAGATATATGAAGAGTAGTTCCTTAACAGCAGGCTGATAGCTTGTAGTTTCAAATAGTTCAATCTACTTCGGTCAATGTTAGTTTTTCTAGCTCCTGCATGTTCGTATATGGTACAAATACCGCCGGAGGAGCATGTCTCGAAGATATGATTACCGCCGGAGGGGTGGGCGGGTATAGATGAAAAATATCATCGGCGAATTAATTTCGAAGTAATGTGGGGAAATTTCATTGAAGAACGCCGATTGAACCATCACCACATGGTGGGCTGTTCAAATCACTTTTCGTCCGTGGTCCGTCGTCCGTCGTCAGTCCGTCCGTAAATAATTCTTGTTACCACGATTTCTCAGGAACTACTTCATGGATCTTTCTCAAATTTGGTACACAGGTTCCCCTTGGGGTCTAGTTGTGCAAGATACCTTTTTTGGTCCGATTCGAAAATCCAAGATGGCCACAAGGCGGCCATCTTGGATTTCCCCATGAAATTTTGTTACCGCGATTTCTCAGGAACTACTTCATGGATCTTTCTCAAATTTGGTACACAGGTTCCCCTTGGGGTCTAGTTGTGCAAGATACCTTTTTGGTCCGATTCAAAAATCCCATATGGCCACAAGGCGGCCATCTTGGATTTCCCCATGAAACTTTGTTACCGCGATTTCTCAGGAACTACTTCATGGATCTTTCTCAAATTTGGTACACAGGTTCCCCTTGGGGTCTAGTTGTGCAAGATACCTTGTTTGGTCCGATTCGAAAAATCCAATATGGCCACAAGGCGGCCATCTTGGATTTCCCCATGAAACTTTGTTATTGCGATTTCTCAGGAACTGCTGCATGGATCTTTCTAAAATTTGGTACACAGGTTCCCCTTGGAGTCTAGTTGTGCAAGATACCTTTTCTGGTCCGATTTGAACATACAATATGACCACCAGGCAGCCATCTTGGATTTCCCGATGAAACTTTGTTATCATGAATTCTCAGGAAGTACTGCATAGATCTTTCTTAAATTTGGTACACAGGTCCCCCTTGGGGTCTAGTTGTTCCGATTCGAAAATTCAATATGGCCACCAGGCAGCCATCTTGAATTTCCTCATGAAACATTGCTATCGTCATTTTCCAGGAAGTACTACATGGATCTTTCTCAAATTTGGTACACAGATTTCCCTTGGGGTCTAGTTGTGCAAGATACCTTTTTTGGTCCGATTTGAAAATCCAATATGGCCACCAGGCGGCCATTTGAATTTCCCCATAAAATTTTATCTTGAATTCTCAGGAACTGATGCATGGATCTTTGCCAAATTTGGTACACAGGTTTCTCTTGTGGTCTAATCGTGCAAGGTAGCTTTTCTGGTCCGATTCCAAAATCCAATATGGCCACCAGGTGGCCATCTTGGATTTCCCCATGAGACTTTGTTATTGCGATTTCTCAGAAACTATTGCATGGATCTTTTTCAAATTTGATACACAGGTTCCCCCTGGTGTCTAGTTGTGCAAGATACCTTTTCTGGTCTGATCCGAAAATCCAATATGGCTTCCAGGCGGCCATCTTGGATTGCCCCATGAAACTTTGTTATCGTGATTCCTCAGGAAGTGCTGCATAGATCTTTCTCAAATTTGGTATACAGGTTCCCCTTGTGGTCCAGTTGTGCAAGATACCTTTTTGGTCCGATTCGAAAATCCAGGTTGCGCTTCAAATTAATACTGTATTCCCGAGTTGTGACGTTGCATCACAAGAGTCGGCTTATCAAACGATGGGGCATATTCTATATATTGACTATAGAGAATATCCATACTTTCACCTTCTATATCAAGGAGTTCAAATGATTCCGAATTAAAATGTATTTCTTCAAATTTTAAATCAGTTTACTTTAGTCCATGCCGGCCATCTTGGATTGCCCCATGAAACTTTGTTATCGTGATTCCTCAGGAAGTGCTGCATAGATCTTTCTCAAATTTGGTATACAGGTTCCCCTTGTGGTCCAGTTGTGCAAGATACCTTTTTGGTCCGATTCGAAAATCCAAGTTATGCTTCAAATTAATACTGTATTCCCGAGTTGTGACGTTGCATCACAAAAGTCAGCTTATCAAACGATGGGGCATATTCTATATATTGACTATAGAGAATATCCATACTTTCACCTTCTATATCAAGGAGTTCAAATGATTCCGAATTAAAATGTATTTCTTCAAATTTTAAATCAGTTTACTTTAGTCCATGCCGTTGCAAGTGAACTGCCCCACCGTTTTGTCTGCCGAAGGGACGTCACTCTTGTGAAACAACGTCACAACTCGACAACTGTAGACTACTGCGTGTTTCGATCCAAGGAAGATAATCAGGGCTCATGCCAAACTGTCAAAGAGATTAGTCTTCACTTCCAGTACCCAATGATGACACGTACAGAAAAAAATACTACAAAACGAAGACGAAGAATCCTCCGGACATTCACTTTCAGACTAACTTTGCTCATTTCACTTGTACTATAACAACCGACATCAAGTACAGTTTCTAGAAATCTTGAAACTCCTGAACCTTAGATAGATAATATCTTGGTGTTTTCCAGTGTCTCTTTTTCGGTCTTTTTCGCTCAAATTCAAAATTCTGCAAACAAAATTACAAATCAATCGTTTGTTCTTAGTAACAATGGACAAAAAGATCCTCTTGTCATTAGCTTACAATTATCCGACAATGGTTGGCGCCAAGATCCTTCAGGATCTCTCGTTTTAACTCTTGTGAATATGAGTCGGTTTTATTGCGACATATGCTATCCCTGTCAAAGTTCTCAGAAGCGCCAAATTGCGTTAAATCAAGTCTAAAATTCATCTGCGGGAGGGGGACACCACCTTCCGGTCCCACCCCCGTTTGGCCCCCCTAATATTCAAGTCGCTCCGCCACGCCTGTTATAAGGTTGTCAAGGTATCGTTATTGTCTTTTCTATCCGTTTTCTTCGTCTGATTTCTTTTTTCAATCTTCTCTTAATATCTGTACAGTAACTGCTTACCGTTGTTAACTTGTTAATTAGTTTGATTGGGGGGAGGGGTCTAGGGGGTCCAACATGATTGATCAGTTAACAACGATAACGCAGGTTTGCTGGGGAGGGAGGGAGGGGAGCGGGGGCGGGTCAAAATCTGCAAAAGTATATTTTTCTTGAAATTTACCTACTGAAATATCAGCCTCGTTTCGATAAATGTCTGATTTATCAAGATGGGCTCATCGGCCTATTTCGGTATTTCTCTTGTAGCAAAAATAAGACCCCTCACCAAAACCATTCTTTCGAATTCTCGAGAATGGTCCTTTGAGTAGTGGTAGTGTAAGTGGGAATCGAGTCAACTTGACCTCAAAAATTTGCATATTGGGGGAGGTCACGGGGAGGTCACAGAGGTCAAGTGCACTATAGTTCCGGCAGAATGACCAAAAGCTACCTCCAACACAGGAGAGTTCCAATTGTTGCAGGGAATGTATTCATCCGCGGTGATGCGGTCTGGCGGTGATGCGGTCGCGGGAAAAAGCTTCCGCGGAGAAAAAGTAGTCCCCAGACTTCAAATACGCTGCATGGTCCGATTGGGTCGAGTGAGGTATCAAAGTGAAGCATTCGTGAAGGGACATCTGATGGGCTGGGTGTGGGGTTGAAATATCGGCATTCTGCGCATGCGCGGTGGCCAAAGGGTATGAAAATAGACGTTTTGGAGCTAGGGGAGCCCCTAATGGTCCGATGGGGCCATATGAGGTATCCATGTGAAGCCTATGTGAAGGGGCATTTGACTGGACTAGCGGCTCGGGCGTTGTCACCACTCTGCGCATGCGCGGTGGCCAAAGGGTATGGAAATAGACGTTTTGGGATCTAGGGGAGCCCCTGATGGGCCGATGGATTTGTATGAGGTATCAAGGTGAAGCATTCGTGAAGGGGAATCTGATGGGCTGGGTGTGGGGTTGAAATATCGGCATTCTGCGCATGCGCGGTGGCCAAAGGGTATGAAAATAGACGTTTTGGAGCTAGGGGAGTCACTAATGAGCCGATGGGGTCATATGAGGTATCCATGTGAAGCCTATGTGAGGGGACATCCGATTGGACTAGGGGCTCGGCCGTTGTCCACATTCTGCGCATGCGCAGACAGGGAATTCTGGGAAAAGGGTGTGGAAATAGATGTTTTAGGGTTTAGGTGAGCCCGTAATGATCCAATGGGGTCATATGAGGTATCAGTGTGAAGCATTCGTGAAGGGGCATCTGATGGGCTGGGTGTGGGATTGAAATATCGGCATTCTGCGCATGCGCGGTGGCCAAAGGGTATGAAAATAGACGTTTTGGAGCTAGGGCAGCCCCTAATGGTCCGATGGGGTCATATGAGGTATCAAAGTGAAGCATTCGTGAAGGTGCATCTGACTGGACTAGCGTCTCGGGCGTTGTCACCATTCTGCGCATGCGCAGACAGGGAATTGTGGGAAAAGGGTATGGAAATAGTCATATTGGGAGTCCCTAATGGGCCGATGGAGTTGTATGAGGTATCAATGTGAAGCCTATGTGAAGGGGCATCAAGTCAATGGGGTGGGTGCATGTAAAACTTTCTCCAGAAAAAAAGCGGAATACGGACTTTATCGAAAAATCCGGCGAAATGCCTGTATGGGGTATGGGGGGTATATAGGTCGCCGGGCTTAACGGGCTTGCCTATCAATAGAGTTATCTCCCCCTAGTTCCAGGGTGGGTGTATGTAAAATTTTTCCTGAAAAAATACGGAACACGGACTTTATCCTAAATTACGGCAAAATGCCTATATGGGGTATGGGGGTATAGGACCATCCTGGGAAACCTACTTCTCGACATTTGCGGTATAGGTTGTGGGGTCTCGTTTTCTTAGTCTCGTCAAGACAAACATGATAGGAAGTGTCCGGAGCGAAACGGTGAAATTTTTGAAAAAAGTCACCGAGACCCATATAGCCCATATAGTCCCATACTGGGGTATAGGACCGATGTTTGTCCCACTGGGAAACCTACTTCTATACATTTGCGGTATGGTTGTTTGGATTTGTTTTCTTAGTCTCGTCAAGACAAACATGATAGGAAGTGTCCCGGCACGAAACGGTGAAATTTTTGAAAAAGTAGTAGAGAAAGCAGGCAGGCCCATAGGTATGTACTGTGTGTTTGGGGTAGAGATGGGCTATTCGTTTCGAATGGGTCGAGTGAGGTATCAATGAAGCTCTGATGGGGTCGAGTGAGGTGGCGTACACTAATGCGTTCAATAGTCTGCGCATGCGCAGCCTGTCCGTAGTAGAGAAAGCAGGCATTTTTGGGGTATGTGGGTGTGTGTTTGGGGTAGAGATGCACCGCTATGGGTCCGAATGGGTCGTGGAAGGTGTCAAAGTGAAGCTTGTGTTGGGTAGAGTCAGAATGGTGTGTTTTTAAGTGCAAGTCGCGTCAATCTGCGCATGCGCAGTTGGTTGTAGTAAGTAAAGTGGCCATTTTGGGGGAGTGAAGGAAGGTATTTGGGGTCGAGATGGACCATCCTTGGTCCGAATGCGTCATGGGAGGTGTCATTTTGTAGTTCTCGGGGTGTACATTCCGATTTGAGGGATGTTCCCGTCATCTGTGACGTCATCGATGACGTCATCAGTACGAGTAGTAGCGAAAGTGTGCATTTTGGGGCAGTGAAGGAAGGTATTTGGGGTAGAGATGCTCCATTCTCAGCCCGAATGCGTCGTGTGGGGTGTCATCTTGTAGTTCTCGGGGTGCAGACCCCGATTTGAGGGCTGTCCACAGCATCTGTGACGTCATTGGTGACGTCATCAGTAGGAGTAGTAGCGAAAGTGAGTCTTTTGGGGCAGTGAAGGATGTTGTTTGGTGTAGAGATGGACCATCCGCGGTGCGAATGCGTCATGGGAGGTGTCATGTTGTAGCTCTCGGGGTGTAGACCCAATTTGAGGGATATCCACAGCATCTGTGACGTCATCAGTACGAGTAGTAGCGAAAGTGGGCATTTTTTAGCAGTGAAGGATGTTATTTGGTGTAGAGATGGACCATCCGCGGTGCGAATGCGTCGTGGGAAGTGTCATCTTGTACCAACGCCATTCTTAATGCTTCAACGCCCTGGTGAAATAGCTCAGAAGCTCTGATATTCCATGGAATTATCACTAATTCTTCGAAATGCAGTGACGCCCGTCAACGCCCGTCGTTACACCTTAACACTCTAACATAACGCCATGATATAGACCGGAGAGAGAACAACAACAGCAACAACAACAAGGATGACACGTGAGAGAACAACAACAACAAGAAGTTGTTTTTTTCATATAGTTTATTCTCCCCAATGTTACATCATACCCACGCTGGGGGAGCCGCGTTGGGTATATTTACAATTCAAGAAGATTCTTATCCAATCAGAGGCCACCATTTGCATGTTTCATATTCGTTCCTGTCCGTTAGATGTATTCTTGTGCAATCAGAAGTCTCCATTTCAGAAAGTGCCATCTGAACCGTTTATTCTAATCATCGTCGGGCAGGCCAGGATACCGTTGAGGCAACATATCCTCAGATAGTTGTTTGCGCATTCTGAGTATCTATCAGTGCATGGGTGAATACTTTCATCCGATGGGGGTGGTGGTCAGTTTAACCACGAAGAACGTAACATTGGTCATTACCTCCACTATCCACTTGGTGTTGGGGCGCTGTTCATAGGCCCATTCCACAGTGTCCAGTTGGGCCAGCATCGTCTCTAGCGACGCCCGATTGGTGATTGTGAAAGGATGGTCGTACACTGGGTTGATGGCACTGGAATAGAAATAGCGCAATTCACTCGTCATCTTATGGCATAAGATGTACCCAAATGCTACATTTAATGTGAAGGACGTAGGTTGGTCATTGAAGATTGCTTCCACGTAGCTGCGTAGACGGGCGAGGCCAGTCAGTGGGAAATTGTACAAGTCCAATATAGGGCGATGACGGTGGAAACAGTGTCGGATCATGGACCAATGGCGTCGATACATCTCACTCACTGGATGATCTTCGGGTAAGAGATCGCTGGGAACATCCACCGCATCTTCTAGAAAAGGCTCGTTGTTGTCAGGCGTATGACCGGGAACAGTAATGCTAGGGACCGACTGGATATCTAGGCTCTTCTGAACTATGGGTATAGGCGGGCTCTCCGTGATCGCTTCACCAGTGGCATTCGTCTCTCCGTCAGGTCTTTCCGCCATTAGCCGCCATTATCCGCCATTTTCCCATGGCGGTCAGGTCTTTCCGCCATTAGCCGCCATCATCCGCCATTTTCCCACAATGGCGGTCAGGTTTTTCCGCCATTAGCCGCCATTAGCCGCCACTATTCGCCATTTTCCCAAAGACACAGACAAGTCTAGACATGTCCAAAGGTCACGCCCCATTCACCCACACCCCCATATAGTCCCATACTAGGGGTATAGGACCAATGTTTGTCCCACTGGGAAACCTACTTCTATACATTCGCGGTATGGTTGTTTGGATTTGTTTTCTTAGTCTCGTCAAGACAAACATGATAGGAAGTGTCCCGGCACGAAACGGTGAAATTTTTGAAAAAAGTCACCGATACCCATATAGACCCATACTGGGGGTATAAGACCAATGTTTGTCCCACTGGGAAACCTACTTCTATACATTCGCGGTATGGTTGTTTGGATTTGTTTTCTTAGTCTCGTCAAGACAAACATGATAGGAAGTGTCCCGGCACGAAACGGTGAAATTTTTGAAAAAAGTTCGAGGTCTGTCTATAGCCCCATATAGACCCATATACTGGGATACATGTTCATTCCTATATTTAAAGACCCTACCACCACCACACACACCACCACCAACTCCACCAACACCACCACCACATACCACCACCACCACCACCAACGCCACCACCAACGCCACCACCAACGCCACCAACGCCACCACCAACGCCACCAACGCCACCACCGGGCGTTGACGGGCGTCAACGCCTGGTGGTGGTGGATCGGCCTATGAACAGCGCCCCAACACCAAGTGGATAGTGGAGATAATGACCAATGTTACGTTCTTCGTGGTTAAACTGACCACCACCCCCATCGGATGAAAGTATTCACCCATGCACTGATAGATACTCAGAATGCGCAAACAACTATCTGAGGATATGTTGCCTCAACGGTATCCTGGCCTGCCCGACGATGATTAGAATAAACGGCTCAGATGGCACTTTCTGAAATGGAGACTTCTGATTGGACAAGAATACATCTAACGGACAGGAACGAATATGAAACATGCAAATGGTGGCCTCTGATTGGATAAGAATCTTCTTGAATTGTAAATATACCCAACGCGGCTTCCCCAGCGTGGGTATGATGTAACATTGGGGAGAATAAACTATATGAAAAAAACTTCTTGTTGTTGTTGTTCTCTCGTGTGTCATCCTTGTTGTTGTTGCTGTTGTTGTTCTCTCTCCGGTCTATATCATGGCGTTATGTTAGAGTGTTAAGGTGTAACGACGGGCGTTGACGGGTGTCACTGCATTTCGAAGAATTAGTGACAATTCCATGGAATATCAGAGCTTCTGAGCTATTTCACCAGGGCGTTGAAGCATTAAGAATGGCGTTGGTGGGCGTTGGTACAAGATGACACTTCCCACGACGCATTCGCACCGCGGATGGTCCATCTCTACACCAAATAACATCCTTCACTGCTAAAAATGCCCACTTTCGCTACTACTCGTACTGATGACGTCACCAATGACGTCACAGATGCTGTGGATATCCCTCAAATTGGGTCTACACCCCGAGAGCTACAACATGACACCTCCCATGACGCATTCGCACCGCGGATGGTCCATCTCTACACCAAATAACATCCTTCACTGCCCCAAAAGGCTCACTTTCGCTACTACTCCTACTGATGACGTCACCAATGACGTCACAGATGCTGTGGACAGCCCTCAAATCGGGGTCTGCACCCCGAGAACTACAAGATGACACCTCCCACGACGCATTCGGACTGAGAATGGCCCCTCTCTACCCAAAATACCTTCCTGCACTGCCCCAAAATGCTCACTTTCGCTACTACTCGTCCTGATGACGTTACCGATGGCGTCACAGATGACGCGAACATCCCTCAAATCGGGGTCTACACCCCGAGAACTACAAGATGACACCTCCCACGACGCATTCGGGCTGAGAATGGAGCATCTCTACCCCAAATACCTTCCTTCACTGCCCCAAAATGTCCACTTTCGCTACTACTCGTACTGATGAAGTCATCGATGACGTCACAGATGACGGGAACATCCCTCAAATCGGAATGTACACCCCGAGAACTACAAAATGACACCTGCCAGGACGCATTCGGACCAAGGATGGTCCATCTCGACCTCAAACTCACCTCCACACACCTCCAAAATGGCCACTTTACTTACTACAACCAACTGCGCATGCGCAGATTGACGCGACTTGCACTTAAAAACACACCATTCTGACTCTAACCCACACACGCTTCACTTTGACACCTTCCACGACCCATTCGGACCCATAGCGGTCCATCTCTACCACAAACACACACCCACATACCCCCCAAAATGCCTGCTTTCTCTACTACGGCCAGGCTGCGCATGCGTAGATTGACGCGACTTGCATTTAAAAACACGCCATTCTGACTACCCCACACAAGCTTCACAATGATACCTCACACGACCCATTCGAAACGTGAATAGCCCATCTCTACCCCAAACACACACCCACATACCCCCAAAAATGCCTGCTTTCTCTACTACGGCCAGGCTGCGCATGCGCAGACTATTGAACACGAACGAACCATTAGTGTAGTCAAGTGCTCCTGCATGAGAGCTTCAAAATAAGACCTCATACGACACCATTGGACCATTAGTGACCCACCTAGACCCCAACACGTCCACCCAGTATGGATTTATACATACATTGGGCTTATATCCCAATATATGGGTCTATATGGGTCTATATGGGGCTATAGACAGACCTCGAACCTTTTTCAAAAATTTCACCGTTTCGTGCCGGGACACTTCCTATCATGTTTGTCTTGACGAGACTAAGAAAACAAATCCAAACAACCATACCGCAAATGTATAGAAGTAGGTTTCCCAGTGGGACAAACATTGGTCCTATACCCCAGTATGGGCCTATATGGGTCTATATGGGTCTCGGTGATTTTTTTCAAAAAATTCACCGTTTCGCTCCGGGACACTTCCTATCATGTTTGTCTTGACGAGACTAAGAAAACAAATCCAAACAACCATACCGCGAATGTATAGAAGTAGGTTTCCCAGTGGGACAAACATTGGTCCTATACCCCAGTATGGGATTATATGGGTCTATATGGGTCTCCCTGAACTTTTTCAAAAATTTCACCGTTTCGTGCCGGGACACTTCCTATCATGTTTGGCTTGACGAGACTAAGAAAACAAATCCAAACAACCATACCGCAAATGTATAGAAGTAGGTTTCCCAGTGTGACAAACATCGGTCCTATACCCCAGTATGGGACTATATGGGTCTATATGGGTCTCGGTGACTTTTTCTAAAAATTTCACCGTTTCGTGCCGGGACACTTCCTATCATGTTTGTCTTGACGAGACTAAGAAAACAAATCCAAACAACCATACCGCGAATGTATAGAAGTAGGTTTCCCAGTGGGACAAACATTGGTCCTATACCCCAGTATGGGACTATATGGGTCTATATGGGTCTCCCTGAACTTTTTTCAAAAATTTCACCGTTTCGTGCCGGGACACTTCCTATCATGTTTGTCTTGACGAGACTAAGAAAACAAATCCAAACAACCATACCGCAAATGTATAGAAGTAGGTTTCCCAGTGTGACAAACATCGGTCCTATACCCCAGTATGGGACTATATGGGTCTATATGGGTCTCGGTGACTTTTTCTAAAAATTTCACCGTTTCGTGCCGACACACTTCCTATCATGTTTGTCTTGACGAGACTAAGAAAACAAATCCAAACAACCATACCGCAAATGTGTAGAAGTAGGTTTCTCAGTGGGACAAACATCGGTCCTATACCCCCGATACCCCATATAGGCATTTTGCCGTAATTTAGGATAAAGTCCGTGTTCCGTATTTTTTCAGGGAAAATTTTACATACACCCACCCTGGAACTAGGGGGAGATAACTATTGATAGGCAAGCCCCGTTAAGCCCGGCGACCTATATACCCCCCATACCCCATACAGGCATTTTGCCGGATTTTTCGATAAAGTCCGTATTCCGCTTTTTTTTCTGGAGAAAGTTTTACATGCACCCACCCCATTGACTTGATGCCCCTTCACATGGGCTTCACATTGATACCTCATACAACTCCATCGGCCCATTAGGGACTCCCCTAGATCCCAAAACGTCTATTTTCATACCCTTTGGCCACCGCGCATGCGCAGAATGCCGATATTTCAACCCCACACCCAGCCCATCAGATGCCCCTTCACGAATGCTTCACATTGATACCTCATACAACTCCATCGGCCCATTAGGGGCTCCCCTAGATCCCAAAACATCTATTTCCATACCCTTTGGCCACCGCGCATGCGCAGAGTGGTGACAACGCCCGAGCCGCTAGTCCAGTCAAATGCCCCTTCACATAGGCTTCACATGGATACCTCATATGACTCCATCGGACCATTAGGGGCTCCCCTAGCTCCAAAACGTCTATTTTCATACCCTTTGGCCACCGCGCATGCGCAGAATGCCGATATTTCAACCCCACACCCAGCCCATTAGATGCCCCTTCACGAATGCTTCACTTTGATACCTCACTCGACCCCATCGGACCATGCAGCGTATTTGAAGTCTGGAGACTACTTTTTCTCCGCCGAAGCTTTTTCCCGCGACCGCATCACCGCCAGACCGCATCACCGCGGATGAATACATTCCCTGCAACAATTGGAACTCTCCTGTGTTGGAGGTAGCTTTTGGTCATTCTGCCGGAACTATAGTGCACTTGACCTCTGTGACCTCCCCGTGACCTCCCCCAATATGCAAATTTTTGAGGTCAAGTTGACTCGATTCCCACTTACACTAATACTCCTTTGGAATAATCAACCTTGCTCAATCTTTTTCTTGTTTCAGGTGTGATATCAATAGGAAATCCTCTCCATATATGTTTCAAAATACTGAAATAGGCCTAAATCCACTTATATATCACTCTATATTAAACATCTAGAGTATTGGAGGAGGGAAAGCATTTAGAAAGTGTTGTTTCACCACTTTTTAAGTGTTCCATGCAACAGCTTGCATTTAACACTTAAAAGTGGTGAATACAACACTTTCTAAATGCTTTCCCTCCTCCAACACTCTAAATGGTAAATCTAACATTTGCGTTTTGAGAAAATATATATGCCCACTGACCATTCCAAAGGACCTCGTACGTTAAGGTGGACAGACCGCCCCAGGTGAGGTACGATTGTAGATGAGAAATGAAACTTAAAATATGAAATGCTCGTCTCGATTTTCATAAATTATGACATTTTTTCAAACGCTCTTTGAAATATTGGGAGCATGAGTGCCATGGTTTTTTAACAAGAGCTCTCCAAATTGGTAGGTTTGTGTGAAATTGACAGTTTTGGGTTGAAAAAGCATGGTTTGCCTACCTGTAAATATATGAAGATAAACTATAACCACAAAAATATTCACACATAACAGTCCTCTTTTTAATCCCTAGTTGTTCAACAAAGCACGTTTTGGTTATCGTTTATCTTCATATAAAAAAATGAAACTTTATGGAATATTGTTTTGGTCATTTGGTGTTCAATTTCAAATACGATAATTGGAGCAATGTTATATGTACGAGTATGAGCTGGCCGAATGGATAGAACGCGAGAAGAGTTATCGTTTTGATTGAAGGGTCTGCTGGTTCGAATCCCAAAATATTCGTCCAAAATGTTTTAATAGTTTTATGCATTTTTCGATTTTTCACCATGATTACAATATACATGTGAATATTTGTTAGTAGAAAGAACGAGTGGAAATGGTCTATATCTCAAAATATAATATTCAGCAAATGTTGCAAAGTTTTCTCTTCCCGTGCTAGCTTTGCCCGCGTGATTAGAGAATTGCACACAACAATATCTGGACTAATTTGATCAACTTAGTATTTAGTCGTATCAAAAGTGGTCTCAGGGAACTAGATCTGTGCGTTGAATTCGTATATAAATATATAAAATTATATATGTCCATGATGAAGAATATTTGCTACCCTTTGGGATGTATGCGATATCAACAATATCTACATTATCATTTCTACTTGCCAGTCAAGTAGACAAAATCAAGGCTAAATGAGAAAATTATCTGTTGACCAATCATAATGGGTAAATAGACAAATGCAGTTTACGGCCATAGCGCATCTATTTTAATCCGTGCCGACAACAGTTCTACCATTAGTAAAGACGTGGCGCATGTGCAGCTGGTTATCAGCGTAAACCAAGAAGGACCTTTAGGTCTAATGAAACTGGTCGTGCAACAGTTACTATGGGCACGATGAACTAAGAGCATATACATTCGGAACTTTAAACATTGCTTATTACCCTTGTTCACCCCATTGTGCGTGGTTGTCAGTCGAACGCCATATAGGATGCTCGTCACCTATCGCACATGAGGGTATATTTACAGTATGTTGCACACGCCAAAACAAAAAGTGAACCTACGAGAGTTGTCGTTGGTTCTCTTGAAGAAATGAGACTTGCGGACACTCAATTCAGCGAATGGCGAGTGAACTCTATTCATTTCATTTTCGTATTCATGTTTTTAATTGTGCAATTAACGGCATTAACGTAACAGGGATGGCAAGAAGATATCATATAACAGCATCAATTTAATAAGAAGGGAAAGAGTGTAAAACCAAGAGTAAAATATGATTGGCCTTGCAAACCGCGCTCTCAGCGGTCAACCCGAATCCATTCAATTCCACTTGAGTCACGTGATCCGCTGTGACTGAATCGCTCGCTGGGGCCGTTTGCCCATCTTATCGTACCAGATCCTTTTCGAGACTGCATGTTTTGGTTTGACAAGAGAGAAAAAAAAGGGGGGGGGGGGAGTGAAGAAAAAGGCTTTGTTGCAGATCGAAGATTATATGGAGTCATGTTTGTAAGTTACACGTTTGTATTTAGAAGGAGAGCAAAAGATGACTGTTCATGGGCGTCGCTAGGATTTTTCAAAGGGGGGTCGATTATCATAGCCCTTTAGGCGAGGGTCCAGGGGCCGCCTAGGCCCCGGAAGCTCCGGGGTCCTAGATCGCCGGAGATGCGTTCTAAGCGTTTTCCCGGAATTAAATCTGAACATAATGTATGCAGATTTAGGGTTATATTATACAGCTCTGAGACCTTAGATGGCCTGAGATGCATTCTCAGCGATTTCCAACAATTAAACTAACACGTCATTTGTCAAATATCAGTATTATATTTTATTCTCTTGTCATCTTGAAAACACAATAATAACTTTTTGGGCCTATATACCTCGTAAGCTAACCCAGTGGCGTCGGAACGTAATTGGAAGTTGGGGACCACTATGACAGCCCAACAGGCGGGGGTCCAGGGGCTGCCTAGGCCCCGGAAGCTCCGGGGTCCTAGATAGCCGGAGATGCGTTCTGAACGTTTTTCCGGAAATAAAACTGATCATACTGCATGCACATTTATGATTCTATTTTCACGATTTTTTTTCGCAATTATAAGCATGCATCGATATTGAAAACATCGCACCTCATGCCTTCATCCATTTGACGTTCTAGTTATATTTAAAACATACAAAACGATGACTTATAGTTCTTGGGAGGGAAACCAATATGCCTACAGATACGATTCATTCACACAAAGATAAAACCAGGAAATCCTCACAGCCCAACAGGCGAGGGTCCACGAGCCGTTTAGGCCCCGGAAGCTCCGAAGTTCCAGATCTCCAGAGACGCGTTCTAAGAGTTTTCCCAGAAATAAATTCGAACGTAATGTATGCAGATTTATGGTTCTATTTTCACGTATGTTTCGCATTTATAAGCACTCATCGATATTGAAAAAATCATACTTCATGCCTGAATCTATTTGACTGTTTAGTTATATTTATCACATAAAAAGAACATATAAAAAGCCGATGACCTTCCATGATGGAACATTAGAACCAATATGATAGCGATTCATTTACACAAAGCTAAAATGAGCGATCGTCACAGCCTGACAGGCGAGGGTCCAGGGGCCGCCTAAGCCCCGGAAGCTCCGGGTCTCCGGTTGCCGGAGATGCGTTTTACCCGTTTTCTCGGAAACAAATCTGAACACAATGTATATAGAGCTATATAGATTTATGGTTCTATTTTCACATTTGTTTCACATAAACCCGCATCGATATTGAAGAATATGCCGGACTCCATTTGACTTCCTGCTTTGACACAAACAAAACGGGCCTTTTACACACCACTACACGTCTTGGCACTCTATCTGTAATTTTTATGTTTTTTTTATTTTATGTTTTTATGCTTTTTTTATTTTGTTTTTGTTTTTGTTTTCTCTGTTTTTGTTTTTTGTTTTTTCTTTTGCTTTTTCTTCTGTTTTTTTTTTGGCGCGGCCAAGGGGGGGGGTCGTTCGCACCGGACGACCCCCCCCTAACGACGCCCCTGAGTATAGGTCCACGAGTATTTCTTGAATATTTGGTTGAATACAGGTAGGTGAAATTAAAATGGCAGTCCTCCCCCACAAAAAAAAAGAAAAAGAAGAGAACATTTAACAGTGTTATTGAATGGCTCACTGTGTTTGCAAATGGTTTATTAATTGGCAAGTGTCGTAGAAACTATCATCGGTACAACATCTTCATCGGTACAACGTCTGTATTCTACCTGTACCGAAATTGTGCAAATCTATGTCCACAACTTGCTGGAAGATAACTTCGCACTTTCTCGCAGATCTGAACAGTTCGCTGGCGTACACAGGGGCTCGTTACCGTTGGTAATTGGTTAATTAGAATTAGGTTGGTTACAGGAAGCGGGCGGGGTCGAGGTAGGGAATAAATGGGGCCCCATATATTCCCTACCTCGACCCCGCCCCCTGTAATCAACTCAATTAACAATTAACAACGGTAACGAGCCCCTGTATTGGCGTAGAGCAATGAAATAATAATATATTTTGTAACACATTGTAGTATCATAATGTTTAATTGGATTTCCATATTTTCTGACACCCCACAGGGGCTCGTTTCCGTTGTTAATTGGTTAATCAGATTGATTATAGGGGGAGAGAGAGAGGGGTCGAGTTTGAGAATAAGATGGTGCTCCATTTATACCCTACCTCGACCCCCCCCTCTCATAATTAACCTAATTAACAACGGTAAGCGAAAAAGGCGACAACCTATCAGTTATCTAATGCCCCAAATGTCTTAACTACCAGATTGAATACTTTTTATGAAACTTCGTTTGTCGAAATAATGCACACCAGCAAGAATTTGGGCCTATAAGGGCCTAAACAATTAGCTTATAAATAATATATATGTATAAATTTACCTTAAAACGCAAAAAATATTTGCAGAGTTCAGTTTTTGTTTTTGTTTTAGAGTCTTTCAATTGTGGTATTATTTCTGTCCTACACCTGTAGTAGTGAAAGAGGAATCTCTTAGCATTTTTTAGCGCGTGGAGTGAGCGCTGTGGAGTCACGTGGAGCTGACGTCATATCCGAGTCAAAGGTCACATCGGGATCAAAGGTCACTTCCGAGTCACGGGACTTTTGGTGTCAACCTGCGCAAAATTTGGGTGGACTTTTTTGGGGGTCGAATTGGACCATCCGAGGTCGAATTGGACCATCCCTGGCCGAATGGGTCGTGTGGGGTATCCTATGGAAGCGCTCGTTGGGGAGCGTCCGACTACACTGGTGTGTAGGGCAAGTAAGTCTATGGCGCGCATGCGCAGACAGGGAATTGTGGGAAAAGGGCAATTGAATAGACGTTTTCGAGTAGAGATGGGCCATCCCTGATCCGAATGGATCGTGTCGGATATCATAATGAACCGCTCATGGAGTATCGTCCGACTGGTTTGGTGTGTAGTGGCAGAGCCGTAAATCTGCGCATGCGCAGTCGAAAAGTGCATTTGAATTGATGTTTCGGGATAGAGATGGGCCATCCGTGGTCCAAATGGGGCGTGGGTGATATCCTATTGAAGCTCTTATCGGATAGAGTCAGACTGGTGGTGATACGCGCATGTGCACATAGGAAGTAGTAGAGAAAGTCAAGTTGCCCTCTTAGTAGTAGAGAAAGTAGAAACCCAGTATATTTGCCCTATGACTTTTGTGGAGAGTTTTACAGTAACGCCATAACTTTCTATCTTAACGCCTTAACGCATTATCTTAACGCCTTAACGCCTTTCATAACGCCTTAACGCCCTATCGTACGCCATAACGCATTGTCAACCGTCCAATCACACGCACATGCTTTAGCCATTGGCCTCGGACCCCTGGTGGAAGTGACGTCTTCACCGGAAGTGACGTCACAAATGAGAGAATAGAAAGATCAGCACCTTCAAAAGCTTAATATAGTTTATTCCCTACAATTTTACATTATACCCAAGCTGTGGTAGCTGTGTTGGGAATGTTTCCTATTCAAGTATGCCCTTGTCCATCTAACAGACGCAAGACCTTTTTACGCACACACGCACACAGACGCAGAAACATACCTCTACGTAGTTCTATGGGTGTAGTCCAGATCTCGGTTGCTCTTGTCCAATCAGAAAGGACAGTAGTAGAAATGGGGCATTTGAATTAACATTTTGGGGTAGAGATGGATCATTCGTGGTCCAAATGGGTGGCATCCTATTGAAGCTCTTATCGGGTAGAGCCAGACGGGGGGGGGGGTGAAACGCGTATACACACTGAGGTGTAGTAGAGAAATGGCGCTTTCGAAGGTGCTGTCTATGCCTCAGGCAATTCAACGTTATTTGCATAGAAATACATGTAGCGAGAGAAGGGAAATCCCAACGCAACGCCTTAACGTCTATCTTAACGCCTTAACACCTATCTTAACACCCATCCCAACGCCTTGACACCATGATGTAGACAGATAAGAGAAAGAAAGATCAACACGTTTACAAGCGTTCGTATAGTTTATTCTCCCCAATGTTACATCATACCCAAGCTGGGGGAGCCGCGTTGGGTATGTTCACAATTCAAGTATGTTTTTGTCCAATCAGAAGCCACCATTTGATGCTTCATTTGTCATATTCGTTCTTTCCCATTAGATGTATTCTCGGCTAATCTTATCCAACCAGAAGCTCCCAGTTGGTGTTGCGCCAACCTTCGGTCAGGGCAGTCCAAGAGTGAGTGTATAGGGTTTAACGTCGCTTTCAACATTTTTACAGCTATTTCCCGACGGGAAAGGGAAGGGAGGGAGAAGGGCGAGGGTACCTACTTGTAACAGAGCAGATCTAATGCTGCCATTTTTTATAGTGCTGTCCCACTAAAATATCATGACGTAGGCAGACATGACATCCCACTCAGTCACATTATACTGACGTCCAGGATGCTGTAACGGCAACATGTCTCGGAAACAGCTGTTTGCGCATTTTGATCGCATTCTGCAGGGCCTCGGTGGGTGGTAGCCCCATATCCTCTACCGAGTGACACTTGGTCTTTATGATGGACCTGTGCGTGGGGTCGCCTTTCATTTCAAGCGATAGCAGGCATTATTGTTTTGATTATAGGAGTGGGGGGAGGGGCGAGGTAAGGAATAGAATAGAGCTCAATTTATGCACTACCTCGACCCCCATAATCAACGTAACCAATGAACACCGGTAACGAAGCCCCTAGCGACAACCTATCAATTATCTAATGTCCCATTACTAGATTGAATACTTTTAATGAAACTTCGTTTGTCGAAATAGCGTACGCTAACAAGAATTTAGGCCTATAAGGGCCTATACAAAAATTAGCTTATAAATAATAGGTAAAAGATTTACCTTAAACACCAAAAAGTTCAGTTATTATTTTTGGTTTAGAGTCTAACCATTGTGGTATTATTTCTGTCCTAACCTAGTAGTAGGGAAAGACCAAATCTCTTAGCATTTTTAAGCGCATGGAGTGAACGCTGTGGAGTCACGAGGATCTGACGTCACATACGCATCAAAGGTCACATCTGGGCAAAGGTCACCTCCGGGGTCAGATGTCTCTTCCGGGTCACGCGACTTTCAGTGTCGACCTACGCATGCGCAGTCGGGCAATAGTAATATGAAGGCATTTTGGTGGACGTTTTGTGGTCGAATTGGACCATCCGTGGTCCGAATGGGTCGTGTGGGGTATCCTGTTGAAGCGCTCGTGGGGAAGCGTCCGACTGGACTCGTGTATATGGGAAGTAAGGCTATATCGAGCATGCGTAGACAGGGAATCGTGGGAAAAGGGCATATAAATGGACGTTTTCGGGTAGAGATGGACCATCCCTGATCCGAATGGGTCATTTGGGGTGTCATATTAAACCGCTCCTGGAGTAGCGTTCGACTGGGTTGGTGTGTAGTGACAGAGCCGTAAATGTGCGCATGGAAAAAGAGCATTTAATGGAAGTTTTGGGGTAGAGGTGAACCATCCGTGGTCCAAGTGGGGCTTACGTGATATCCTATTGAAGCTGTTATCGGTTAGGGTCAGACTGGTGGTGATACGCGCATGTGCCCTTGGGGAGTAGTAGGGAAAGCGTATTTGAAGTTCAGTTGCCCCCTTAGTAGTAGAGAAAATAGAAACCCAGTATATTTGCCCTATGACCTTTGTGGAGAGTTTTACAGTAACGCCTTAACGCCCTAAGTAGTATATAAAAAACCGATTCCCGCGCATTCAGGGGAAGATAACTCTGTTTAAACAATTCCTGGTTATCTCCCCTGGTTATCTGCTCTCAAATGTCAAGGGGTATCAATTTACTCTCAAAGGTCAAGGGGTATCAGTTTGCTCTCAAAAGTCAAAGGTATCAATTTGCTCTCAAAGGTCAATGGGTATCGATTTGGCCTCAAAGTTCAAGGCATGAAGGGGTATCAATTTGCTCTCAAAGGTTAAGTACTGGTGTGTCAATCAGGCTCACTTTCCCCTTTCACGTGCACGGAACCGGAAGTGACGTCACAGAGGTCATGTGCAAATTGCCAAGGTCAATGCGACCGAATTAGCTCTTTCAAATGAGCAAGTCACGTGAGTGTGAGTGGCGTCACAAAGGTCCTATGCAAATTTGAATGCCTGCCCTTTCCAGGTGTGTGTATGTGTGTGGTGTGTGTGTGTGTGTGTGTGTGTGTGTGTGGTGGTAGTAGTAGTAGCGGTGTGTGGTGGTGGTGGTGTCTGTACATATATAGAGATTAACACGTGTGCCTCATCAGTTCATATGTGATGGTCGACTAATCAACATGTCGTGTGCGTGTACGTTCTGTCAGAGAACCTTCTCTCGTCGCGATAGTATGTCCAGACACATTCAAAGCAAACGCAACCAAGAGGCACCATCGAGTTCCGCTATAGGTTCACCAAGTGGAGTAGAGCATCCCTATACGATGGCGGTGAGCGGCCCTACTGGATGTGGAAGTTCTTGGAGGAAGATGTGGCAACACCACCTCCGACACGCGTTGTATGGTGGTATAGCCAATGGCAGCCCGCGTACGAGACTACGCGATTACAGAATGTGAGCTTCGTCCAAGTCATTCCTCACGATATCGATCAAGCTTATTACTTCGATTCCGAGCAGACCAACGTGGTAGTGCTAGATGACCTGATGAGTGCGGCCAAGGACAATTCGAGAATCGCGGACCTATTCACCAAAGGGTCCCATCATCGCAATCTGTCCGTCATCTATTTGACCCAGAATCTCTTTTCTCTAGGGAAGGCGTCCAGAGATATTGCCTTGATCTGCCAATACTTTGTGTTGTTCTCCAATCCCATCGACAGAGCACAAATCCGTGTATTTGGTAGTCGAATGTATCCTCAGAACATCGACCATTTCATACAGGCGTTTCAAGGGGCGACAAGTCGTCCGTACGGCTATCTGGTCCTAGACTTAAAAGCTCATACCCCCGACGATTGCCGGTTGACGACCCACCTGTTACCCGGCAAGGGGTCACCACAACGTCATATACCCGTACACCATCTACCGAGTCCACACCTGGCAGCACCCGTCCAGCAGCAGCAACCCGCCCCCATACAGCGGCTCCCCATTCATATCATCAGTCTCGGAATATCACCCAACTGTGAAGGACCAACTCAAACCCGTACAAGGGAATGAACACAACGTGAACTCGAGGCTATGGAAGGATTTGTTCAAAGAAAGTGTGGACGCCGAGATGGGTGAGACGTTGGGGGCCACAGAAAACACGTTTCACCACAAAGGGTATTCGAAAGAGGAGGCCGCCGTTTTAGCTCATAAAACATTGGCACCCAGACTACGACGGGCTTTACGTCAGCAGTATGCCGACCTCCTGACCCATATGAAATTGTTGGACAAGGACCCGGTCCATATGGAAATCAAAAGAACAGTGTCGATGTTGAAAACCTCGGGCATGAGTGGAAAGCGGCGTATGCCATAGCAATAGCACAAAAGAAACATTCGTTAGAACGCATCATTAAAATGCATTAAGGCGTTAAGATACGACAGACGTTAAGGCGTATCGACGGGCGTTGACGAGCGTCACTACATTTCGATGAATTAGTGTCATTTCCATGAAATCAGAGCTTCTGAGCAATTTCACCAGGGCGTTGAGGCGTTAAACTGGACGTTGGCGGGCGTTACTGTGTATAAAAGCGAGTGTAACACACACAGAACACACAAATTCGACGTTCAACCGTCAACATGGGTTATACATGCTCTGCGTGCGAACGCACGTTCACCAGACGTTACGATATGATGCGACAGGAGAAGAATATACATGGGATTGAAGACTCCGAGGCAGATAATGATAACGAAACAGAGACTGCTGAGAGTCTACATGTATCTACTGATACGGAGAGCTTGATGTCAGATAGTCAGCCTACATCCCAGGGAAGTGAGGAAGAACCTACCTTTTGAGATCGTATTGTGCATGAAGCTATTAATAGCTATGCTGCGATAATCGAAGACGCCGGACAGGATAACTTACAGGATAACAGGATAGCGTACATCCAAATGCGCCCCTGCATCAGGAAACAGCCATGGCCATCTATGAACGGTATAGCCTGCTCCCGCTTGAAATGAAAGGCGACCCCACGCACAGGTCCATCACGAAAACCAAGCGTCACTTGGAAGAGGATATGGGGTTTCCACCCACCTAAGCCCTGGAAAATGCGATCAGAATGCGCAAACAACTGTTTGAGGATATGCTGCCTCAACGGTATCCTGGACTGCCCGATGATGCTTAGGTTACAATGAACAAAGATTGAACTTTCTCAAACGGCGGATTCTGATTGGACAAGAGCATACGAGAATTGTAAACATACCCAAAGCGGCTCCCCCATCGTGGGTATGAGGGGAGAATAAAATGATTGACCGGTCATCCTTATTGTTGTTGTTGTTCTCTCGTCTGTCAATGTGTTATGCTAGGGCGTTAAGGCGTTACGATATAGCTTTAGGGCGTTAAGATAGGGCGTTAAGACATTGAGACGGGCGTTGACGGGCATCACAGCTTTTCGCTGAAGTAGTGACAATTCCATGGAATATGATATCTTCTGGGCTAATTCACCAGGGCGTTGAAGCGTTAAGCTGGGCGTTGGTGGGCGTTACTGTCCATAGAAGCAAGCGTATCCTAAAGTCGTACACGGCCGAAGATTAAACTTTCTCAAAGACGGCTTCGGATTGGGCAAGAGCCTACGAGAAATGTAAACATATCCAACGCGGCTCCCCCAGTGTAGGTATGATGTACTGGAGGGGATATGACCATAAATCATGAGAAGGGAAATCCCCCTGGTCCTAGCTGGAGTCGAACCCGTACACAGGGTGTGGGCGCACCACCAGGCGCGTGCGCATGCGTGCGATGACGTCACTTCCGCCGATGAGGTCACTCCCGACGATGTACAGAACGGAAACGGAAGGGAAATGGATGCGGTGACGTCAGGTAATTCCCACAGAAAGACGAGTACCACAGAAACTGGCTTCGTCTGGTTCAGGCCGGTTTGAGCCAGATTGAACCGGTTGTGCTAAGAATAGATCACCAGCTAGCGTGTTATAAAAGTGAAGCGGCCTGGCCGTTTCACCAGACACTTTGTCAACCATCAAGATGTTCACTTGTAAGACGTGCTCGAAATCATTCACTCGTCTACATGACTTGCGCCGCCATCAGGCTACCAAGCACGACGGAACCACTCACTATAGCTGTACGATATGTACACAGTCGTTTCAGCGCCCGGATCATTTACGTCGCCACACACGTGTACGCCATGAAGTACCCAAGCATACATGCAAAGATTGTGGTCAACTCTTCACACGGCCCAGTCAATTGAGACGTCACCATAGTGTCATACACTGATCACGCTCGCCACTCTCGAGACCGGATATTTCAGTTCCCATGGAAATGCATCCTCGAATGGAAGACCCCATGGAGGTCGATTCGCCGCCACGAATTGAAGAGCCGATGGAGATTGATCCCAGTGTCAAGGAGCTCTTCCATCTTTCTTCGCTACCACTATATCCTCGAATGGAAGAACCCATGGAGGTCGATCCGCCGCCCCGAATTGAAGAGCCGATGGAGATTGATCCCAGTGTCGAGGAACCCAGGAAGATGAAAAGTACGGAGACACCACCTACCCAACGCTTGCCGAGCAACGCATTCATGTCCAGCCCGCCTATACCCACAGTCGAGGAGGGCCTGGATGCTCAGACGGACGCCGACGATACGGTTCCGAGTCATACGCCTGACGACATCGAACATTTTCTGGACGAACCCATAAATGTTCCTATCGATCTGTTATCAGACGCCCACCCAGTGAGTGACATCTACCGGCGCCATTGGTCCATGATCCGACGATGTTTCCAACGTCATTGCCCTATATTGGACTTGTACAAGTTTCGACTGACTGACCTTGCCCCTCTACGCAGCTACGTGGAAGCCATCTTCAACGACCAATCTACGGCCTTCAAATTAAATGTAGCATTTGGATACATATTATGCCACAAGATGAAGGGTCAACTGCGCTATTTCTATTCCAGTGCCAACATCCAGTTTACGACTATCCTTTCTTCATCAATAATCGTGTGTCATTTGAGACGGCCCTGGCCCAACTGGAGACTTTGGATGCCTTGGAACGGGCCTATGAACAACGTCCGAACACCCAATGGACAGTGACTAGCGTGACCAATATCACCTTTCTCGTGGGCGCCAACGTCGGCGTCTGATAAATGCTAAAGTATAGATGGACTTACACTGCAGATATTGCACTGGACTTCTGTCGTTCATATTATAATAAGGTGAAATAACCGTTGTATATATGTTGATTTCTCCGCTATAAAATAAAATGGGTTTTTTCCCCCTACAATGATGTGATGTTTGGTTCTTTTGTAAAGGCAGCTACGATAGGGCGTAGAGACGGCGTTGACGGGCGTCACTGCATTTCGATGAATTAGTGACAATTTCATGGGATATGTATGGGATATCTTCTGAGCTATTTCACTAGAGCGCTGAAGCGTTAAGCTGGACAGTTATATTCCAGTGGGACCTGCATATGGCGTATACATATCACGCCTAGTAGCATTTGCTAGATCCTGTGTTAAATGTGGCGATTTTAATCAACGTCACAAAACATTGTCGCAGAAACTTATAAAACAGGGCTACACCACCAAGCGCCTCCACTCAAAGTTTCTCAAATTTGGCGATACATATCGCATGCTGATAGCAAAATACGAGCGTAGCGTGCAAGATCTATGGCGTTACGTTTCGTAACTTGTGTCTAATTTCGCTTAACCTGGGGCTAGGGGCCGTATGAACCCATGTACTTCAAGATCCTCATGGTACTCATATGAACAGTCACAATCAAAGCGTGACTGAGATACATCATTCTTTAGATGACGACTTTACAACGAATATTATGGATTAAGAATACTGATCAGCGATACGGATTTGATATTTTTGGAACATCATTTGAAAACTGTTGACCGCTTCTCTCTTGCAGGAAACAAGCCTACGTTTATGTATACTATGATTGTCTTTTTGAATGTGGTGCTAATACTGCTATATGGAATATGAAATAGGTCTTTGGATTATGGACGCGGATATTCTCTAATGGACGACGGCTGAATTATGAATGACGGACCAGACGCTTGTAATTGGCAGGCGTTACTGTCTATAAAAGCAAGCGTATCCCAAAAGCATGCAATCTCCCCGACCCAGTACGCCCACTACAGGCTCATGTCGACCCCAAAACGTCCACCCAAGTGCCTTTTCCCCACACTTCCCGGCCTGCGCATGTGTGACATTGTCTATAAAACACGTCCCTCTGGACCCCACACCCCATTCCTACTGTTGCTGAGCCATGACGGAGACCCATCCCTATGCAACTCGCATTTTACAGCATGCGACCGTGGTTAATTCACTCACGGTTTACCGAGCAGTCGTTCGGTCCATGTGTGCAGATGACGACGACAACGAGGGGCGACGCCAGATCCTGAAAGAGTTCACAGAAGCGGTCCTCGACAGAGTTGACTCGATGGAGAGGTGTGCTATCACTCACCACTACTGGACTATGACAGCCATCCTTGATGCCCGGGCTATGGACCACGAGCGCTCACGCCGGAACCAGCGACTGCTCGTTGGCCTCACAATGGTCTTTGTCCTATTGGCCCTGACGCTGTGATAATGACATTTCTGTCTTACAGCGACAGAAAAGAACGGCTCTTTTCAGAGCCTCTATGTCTTCCGAAAGAGAGAAGGCTAACTAAGCACAATGTTTACACACACACACATCACCACCACCACCATACACACACACACACACACCACCACCACCACCACCATTCAAATTTGCATAAGACCTTTGTGAGGGGGAAATTGAGCCTTATTGACACATCAATACTTGACCGTTGAGTGCAAATTGATACCCCTTGACCGTTGAGAGCAAATTGATACCCCTTGACCTTTGGGAGCAAATTGATACCCCTTGTCCGTTGAGAGCAAACTGATACCCCTTGACCTTTGAGAGCAAACTGATACCCCTTGACATTTGAGAACAAATTGATACCGCTTCACCTTTGAGAGCAAACTGATTGGCCGTAAAGATAGATTCCCGCGCATTCAGGGGCAGATAACCAGGGGATATAGCCAGGAGTTATCTGCTCCTGAATGCGCGGGAATTGGTATTTTATATACTACTGACCTATCTTAACGCCTTAATTCCCTTACATACATGTACACAAATCTGAGACACAGGCATATGTGGAAGCGCGCGCTTAATAGTTATAAAAGTATCAATAGTTATATCTAAATAAATGTAGGTTCCTGAAATATATTTACTTCTACAGACTTTCACCTTCCTTATGTTGTAAATTAATATAATTTATAATTTTGGCAAATTACGCCAAAATTTGATTCAAAAGTTGTAGTTCAGCGAATACCTTACGGCTTGACCGACGGAATAGGTCTAAAAACGATTATTTTTTCACTCACTTGAGTCATCAATGGGAAATTTATTGACTTCTCATCAAAAAGGTAAAGTTTTACTTGAAAAGTCTATGTAATTATATTTGCTCATAATTGATGAGAAATTATGTCAAAACACTTTCGAATGAGAGCGAAATTTAGCTGATTTGGCAGAGACACGGTCGGTGGCACACCAACCGAAAGCTAATGTGCTAAGCATTGACCGCTGGTGGACACATGGTCTGCACCCCATACTTCCTGACTGTTATTTCTTGGTATGACGCCTTAGCGTCCTATCTAAACGCCATAACGCATTGTCAACCGTCCCATCACACGCACATACTTTAACCATTGGCGCCGGACCCTTGATGAAAGTGACGTAATCACCGGAAGTGACGTCACAGACGAGAGAAAGAAAGACCATCACCTTCACAATTCACGTAGTTCATTCTCCTCATTGTTACATCATACCCAAGCTGGAGGAGATGCATTGGGTATGTGTACAATTCCAGTATGCCCTTGTCCGTGTAACACACGCAATATAAGCGTCTAGTCCGTCATTGAATATACAGCCGTCTTCCATTAAAGAATTTCAGTGTCCATAATCCAAAGACCTAGTTGATATAATAACATTAGCACAAAATACTTTAGTCTCTCCAGGGTAAGACCCTCCACAACTCCACAATTCCCTGTCTGCGCATGCGCGCCTTAGCCTTACTTCCTATACACACCAGTCCAGGCGGACGCTTCCCCACGAGCGCTTTAACAGGATACTTCACACTAACCATTCGGACCAAGGATGGTCCAACTCGACCGCTAAACGACTCACATGCCTTATTTATTACTACTGCCCGACTGCGCATGCGCAGATCGCCACCGGCAGTCACGTGACCTGGAAGTGACATTTGACTCCCGGAAGTTACCTTTGACCTCTACGTGGTCTAAAATGCTAAGAGATTTGCTCTTTCCCTACTACTGGTGTAGGACAGAAATAATACCAAAATGGTAGGACAAAAACTAAACTTCGTATATATTTTATTTTTCTCAAATGGCCGCTTCTGATTGGACAAGAGCATAAGAGAATTGTAAACACACCCATAGCGGCTCCCCCAACTGGAGGGGATAATAAATTGTGGAATACGCAATAGGCTTGTTGTCGTTGTTGTTGATATATCATTGGACTAGGCAATCAGAATAGGGATTGGACTACACCCAAAGAACTATGATGTAACATTGAGGAGTATAAACTATATGAAAGCTTGTGAAGCTGCTGGTCTTTCTTTCTCTCATATTTGACGTCAGTTCCGGTGATGACGTCACTTTCATCAAGGGTCTGGGACCAATGGTTAAAGCATGTGCCTGTGATTGTATGGATGACAATGCGCTAATATAAGGCGTTAAGATAGGGTGTTAATGCGTTACTGTAAATCTCCCGGTCATAGGGCGAATATACTGGGTTTCTGCTTTCTCTACTACTAGAGACTACTACTTTCTGCAGCAACTGGACTTTCCCTACTACTTCCCATTGCACAGGCGCGTATCACCACCAGTCTGGCTCTACCCGATTAGAGCTTCAATAGGATATCACCCACGCGCCATTTGGACCACGGATGGTCCGTCTCTACCCCGAACGTCCATTCAAATGTTTTTTTTCGACTGCGCATGCGCAGATTTACGGCACTGTCACAACACACCAACCCAGTCTGACGCTACTCTACGAGCGGTTCAATATGACACCCCACACGAGCCATTCGGATCAGGGATGGCCCATTCCTACCCTGAAATGTCCATTCAAATGCCCTTTTCCCAAAATTTCCTGCCTGTGCATGCGCTCTGTGACCTTACATCCCCTACACTCCAGTCCAGTCGTGCGCTTCCCCACGAGAACTTCACTATGACACCCGACACGGCCCATTCAGACCACGGATGGTCCACTTCTACTCCAAAACGTCAATTCAGATGCCCTTTCCAAACAAAATCCCTGGCTGTGCATGCGCGCCATAGTCTTATGCCCCTCACATACCAGTCCAGTCGGAAGCTTCCCCACGAGCGCTTCAATAGGATACCCCACACGACCCATTCGGACAACAGATGGTCCAACTCGACCCCCAAACGTTCACCCAAATGCTTTCGTTCTACTACTGTCCGGCTGCATATGCGCAGATTGACACCCGGAGTCAAGTCCCGTGACGCGGACGCGACCTGGAGGTGACCTTTGACCCCCGACGTGACATTTGACCCGGATGTGACGTCAACTCCAAGTGACTCCACGGTGCTCACAATCTCGAAACCGAGCCATTCGGTCCTGTCCTCCCTACTACTGGAGCTGCCATTTCCAGCGTAAAGCGACCCCTGGTGGCGAGGTTGAAGGTACTCACTCCACGCGCTCGAAAATGCTAATAGATTTACTCTTTCCCTACTACTTACACCCCATCTCATGCAGTTAATTGCATGAGCCGGGGAAATAACTTTACATATTTGCCTGAAGCATTATTTCTTTGTACGTTCACAATAATGATAAGAAAGATATATTTTAAACTTTTTGGTAATTTTATAGACGCTATTATGCCTTATTGCAACCTGTCCCTATCAATTATACTCCGTTCATTTCGGGTATTTCGTGTAAAGAAACAAAAACAATTTATATGAAGCATGGGGTTATGTATAGGAACCCCATATTTCGACACTCCGCCCTACAACCCCTCCCAAAACTCTTGTTTGGAGGACCTGTAACTCGTTTGGTTACATTGGAAAAACGTCTCCTTTAAGAGAAGTTTTATCAATTCCATATAGGAAACGTCTTCTTTAGTATGAATTGATTTTTGTCTACCGAAAGGGAACAACTCAAAATGGCTTGTCTGTCTCGAAGCAATATAGGACCGACATACCAAACTAACATATCTGACATGACTATAAAATTCAACAGTGAATCTTATCTACCCGAAGGGGACTACTAATATGACTTTGTCTGTCTCGAAGCAAAATTGGAGCGAAGTACCAAATTGGCGTATCTGACATGACTAAAAATTTCAATGGAGAGAGTAATACAGATGGCATCTACATGAAGCGGACAACTCAGTGTGGCATATACTTTGCCGGGTAAAATAGATGAAGTAGAACGATCGGACATCAAAATATTCCAAAGATAGAAACTGGAAGGGAAATCAAACAGGCGTATCTGACATGACCAAAAATTCCACAGTAAATCTTGGGGAAATGAGATTTTATCTATCCAAGGGGGACTACTCAATACGACTTGTCTGTCTCAATGGAAAATAGGAGCGAAATACCAAACTGGCGTATCTGACATGACTGAAAAGTTAAGAGTGAATCTTGGAAAATGATATTTTGTCTACCCCAGTGGGGAGACTCAATATGGCTTGTCCCACTCGAGGCAAATGGGAGCAACATACCAAACTGACGTGTCTGACATAACTAAAAATTGAAAAGAGGCGCTGGAAATGACATTCTGTATATGTGGTATATTTGTCGCAAGAGAAAGTAAGGGAAACAACTCGATGTGGCGTAGTGAAATAGGAGAGGAAGCCCTCAGATATCCAAAATAGGGGAAATGAGAGGTAAATTAAAAGTGCTACCAAAAATTAAAGACTGAATCTTGTAAAATGGCGTATCTGACTTGACTAAAAATTCAAGAGTGCGTCTTTGGTTATAACGTTATATCAACTCAACGGGGACTATTCAGTATTCAACATGGCTAAAAATGGAGGTGACATAACATCTAGCTGAGGGAGACTAAACTAGAGGTGAAACTGGCATGGTCATATACTATGAGATTGATCAGAAAGATGAAACATGTGTGACCCAGCAAAAAATTCCACATAACAAATGAGGGATAGATTCCAGTAATAGGTCTAGAGATTGATCTCCCATAATCCGTTACATGAACGAATGACCCATTTTGTTGATTAGTTTTGTAAACAATAATGTCCCACTCGAGGCAAATGGGAGCACTTTTTTTATCAGTTTTATCAGTTTTCAGCACTAGAATTTGTGCTATTCTAAGATAGTGTTATCCCAAAATAACGAAAATACTGTTATGCGATCACTTTCTAAATGATAAAAAATATAACGATAATGACTTTTCAAAGTTTTCATTTGAAGATAGTTAAAAGAATGTTAAAATGCTTCGATAAAATGTATAAAAAAAAGTATACAGGACAACGACTGTCGATAAATATTCCGTTTTCTTACTGGTGCTGTATGGTTATACACAACTAAAGATATAACACTTTTAACTGATGATAAACCCTTCTTACATATTTAGCACACAAGCTGTTATAACGTGACAAGTCAGAAATTTAGCCAGTCTATGAATATAGATGGTACATCGATCGATTCTCTGACCTGTCACTCGACTGGCATTTATGTCCCCATGGGACTTTATAATCTCATTATAAAGTCTTTGGTGTCCCCAACCATACGGAAGGTGTTTGTATTGTATATAACACTTTATTAATGACACCTGTAATATACCAGTAATTAACTATTTAATTCAAAGTGCAATCGATGCATAAGACGTGAAAATACCCCGCCTACATCTGTCGCCATATCCACTCCTTTTGTAAAACTGTTAAACTTCGCGATATAGAGCGGCTCACATTTTGTGTTGATAACATATCTGGGAAACAAAAAATTAGACCGCGTTAATTGGTCCATATCAGAAATGGATTGCCAGAATCCTTGAATTTATTTGTTCTTACAGGTTTAACTAAAAATAAATTAAAAGACTTTCATCAAAATTCGTGAAAATATGATACATATATATTTTATCGTTCGAAAAATAGAAACACATGTACACACGATTTTATTTGTATTAATCATATTTTATTACAAAATAATAGCAGATTTATAAACAAATTCTAGCACTTACATATTCTTAATAGATATATACATAAAATAAATAGATTCTGTAGCATCTCCAACCGCCAGGGTTTACTGGTAATATGCTCACTATATTTATAGCACTAAGTAAGTGGTGGACGGTTTGGCAAATTATGCAGCTTTTCTGATCCCTTGCTCCATTAATTGGGAAACGTCGTACAAGATGCTGAACACAATGATCAGAACGAACTGTAAATTGTTGTTAATGGTTTGGATAATAAAGTCAGAGTTGTGGAATCGAGATATTTTCAATGTCAAAGAGGTTGTCCATTTCAAAGACCGGGGGAATGTCAAAGGTGGAAATCTCGTGTTTGTTCATTTCAAAGACTGCGGGGATGTCGTGATGGTCCCAGGATATATCACTGTCCTCGTATGATGGACTATGCACGGGCGTGTGCAGACCACTGATCTGGGTCGAAACTGAATTTGTGGTCTCAATGGAATCACATTTATTGAGGGAAGTAACGCTGTTATCCCACCAATGAGGGGTGTGTAATCCCGTACCACTGACAGTCAAATCTAGAGGATCACTTGATGTGAAGTTTAAAGACACATGCGTCGAGATGTCTGTCTGAGAGACAAGATCGTCAAAATCCATATCGTCAGAGCTAGACTCGGACGGGGGTGGGCTCATGTCGATTAGAGGACTAGCTAGTCTGTGTTCTGACTCGTCAAGGAGAGCCTCTGTTTTAATTGTCCTACCAGCAACCTGGATGTCTTCGCCCAACAGAGATGAGAAGTTGAATTCTCTGTTGAGATCATCACCATCACTCACAGCATCAGAGAAATTCAGGAATGGATTAGACGAATCATGTTGGAACCCTGTGGAGTCTGTTACATAGTTGTTACACGTTGAGTTCAGGTAGTTGTCATTCACTGTCTGTTTGAGTTTCTTGCTCGGATGCATGTTCATTATGGAATAGCGCGGTCTCTTCTTTTGTAAACTGTCACTGTATTCTGGATTGATACGCCAGAATCCCCCTTTACCTGGTTCATCTTGCCGTCTTGGAACCTTCTCGAAGGACTTGTTCAGAGACAAGTTGTGTCGTATCGAATTCTGAAAAAAAACCCAGAAAAAAATCAATAATTAGTTGAACGAAAACAATTCCGGACTATCTCAAAATTCAAATGCATTGAGACAGCGATTCTTTCATTCAATCCACTTCCTATCTTTTTAACATAGGAAATATTTGTAATCAATAATAACTGGAACTTCACAAATAAGGATATGTATAGGATACATGGAAGATTTCTATGACATACATCATTAACCTCAACTCAGTGTTATGAAGACAGAAATCAATGTGATATAAAATATTAAACCTACCTGCCAGCTTGGATCTGTCATTCTATAGTAGACATAATTCTCTGTAATCCACTTGTATACAGCTGATAATGTGATTTTCTGCTCCCGAGACTCTTGTATTGCCATACAGATCAACTTTGCATATGAATATGGTGGTTTAACACTGTGATTGGTTTTGTAGTCCATTTTGTCTTGAACTGATGGAGGAGGACTTAAATCTCCGTATGTATTCATTCTGGACTCCATCCTCACACTGGGACTATGGGTCATCTTGAGAACATCTTGGTTAGCTTCAGCATTGTCTCTGACAGTCACGGGGTTTGTAAATGGGATGGGTGAGGTCATCACGTTCAGATTTTGCAGCCAGTTTAAGTTGGTTAAGCTATCGTCCACGTTGGCAGTTTCGTTGCTGATGGTATCTATGGGGTATTTCGAAAGCCAGTTTTGACGAAATCTGTGAGCAACGTGATCAGTTGTGACTAAAGGTAAATTCCCTGTCTTCTTTTGATCAACTGATTGAACCAAAGTTGGCGTTGTTTTTATCCAGGTCGGTTTGTCAAGTAAACTCTCTTTTCGGATCACCCTGATGGTTGTCCGGTTTACCCGCTTGATCACAGGTCGTAAATCTCCGGCGTCCGTAATCACATGCATTTTTCCCGATTCGTCTTTGATATACATCAACATATTGAATTAAGACTTATTACTTGCTCTTCTCCTATGTGATATCAAGCACAAGTTGATAGTCCAAGGCTCGGACTGAAACTGTCATATCCGACAGATCGTTGGCTATTTATGTCCACCCAGAACCGTTGGACAAGTCGATGCACATTCAACCGCCGACCCACTCCCAGGAGTCCAACTCCCCCGACACGTGCATACTCCACCCAGACACCTGTCAGGCATTATGATGTCGACGCCCGCCCACACAATGTTTGACCAGACCGATTAGGGTGATATACCTCATATCTTTCTGTTTAGTATGGAGATGTTTTCAATCTTTGAAAGCGATCGAAAATATCTTCAGATAATTAGATCGTGTAAGTAAATTATCGTTTAATATAGAAAGGTCGACTTCGTAGTTTACATTTTCAATCGGAAGCAATCTCTCTGTCAGTCCCAATATTTTTTTAGAAGCTCGGAAACAGGCACAAGAATTCAATCTAAAAAGGTAATGAATTGTGTATAAAGGCAAGGCGGCATTTTTAGATGATAAATTAGTCTTGGTTTCCCGAAAATTAGTTCTAATGAGAAATTGATCTTCAAACGTTCCTTGCGTATCCCCCCTAATAATTCAATAAAATCTAAGATGTACCAGGCTCCGAATACCGTGTCAGAGAACATGAATATCCCGGTATATTGTTAGATATAATAAATATTCTCACGTCCTGTTAATTAAGTAAAAGAATGAATCTTGTTAATATTTTTGTAAATCCACTTTCGTAATATATATATGTATCTATTTTTTTAAACATCAGTGCATACCCAATGCCAAATTCTCTCTCGGCTTAGAACAACTTCAGCGCCTATATAAATCTTGTGATTGCAAAACTGTAGAAAAGGTGCGTGGCAATTTTCCAAACAGATTCAATCATCAAGAAACACAAACTGTTGAAAACAAAACAACAAACTGTGGTAAGGTATTTCTAAAACTCCCATATGACATTTCAGGGTGACTAAAAATGGCTATGACCATTTACACGTTGGATTCATATGGTTTGATTTTTACCTTGGAAAAAAATCATGACTATGATATAGCTTGAGACGGTATAGCCCAAAAGTGAATCTATTTCATATAAAATACCTTTGCATGTATTTTATTTGAATCTTATAAATTCTACAAGAAGAAAAAAACACGCTTTTTCGGGATTATTGTAGAAGGATATAGGAGGAGTAAACTGTCATGACTCAAACAATCTGTGGAAATAACGGATCAGATGTCAAACGATTATACATGTGAAAAACATAAGAATACAATTTATTCCAGCATATTAGTCGTGATGCTCATTGTGTTATAACAGAATTTCCTAACTCATGTACAACCATGACATATGTGTTACAGTGGCAGGAATGGAGGCAAGTCTGGCTTATTTATACATATACCAGACGAGTTAATATAATCCATTTGGATAATAGAATATTGGATATCGAACAGGTTAGATCGTGTGATTGCTGTTTCACGATGTCTAGATTATAGGCCTGAATATTTAGAACTTCTGGCACGATATTTGAACTCGTTGTAAGAATCTCTGTTAATACCAGTTCAGTCGGATTTGAAATTTTCAGTTCTTTTCTACCAGAATTGTTGCACCTATACAACAGTGTCATACGGAATATAACTGTTGATTATTGACGTGGAAATGCTTGACAGACGACTTCGACCTACTGAATGTCGGATCGAACATATGGGAAACTATGAGAACAAACGCTCCCTCTTTTTACCAATTAAGATGGGATGATCCTTCTAACAGTATGTTCAAATTAAAACATTAATTTTGTTGGCTTTATCTTTTCGCTGATGTGACCGGATTTGAGAACTTAATTCATTGACAAAAACGATTTGAAACCTTTTCCAAAACCTTGTTTTGAAATTTTGATTGAGACGTATTACTGTATTTCAGGTCTCGGCTTGGATTGAAGGCGGGAGGTATATTATATAAAACATTATTTTAGGTACACGATTGTGCATTAATGTAAAACAAGTCCTTGAACCTTGGGCGGTGATCAGTTAAAGATACAAGCTTGAATTATCATTTAATTGTTCCCTCTGTGAGATGCCCCGTCGATGAGAGACAAATACTCAGAAGACACGCCAGAGTATTACTAATATAGCGAAAGTGAGATTTCTATACTATAAGTCAGAAGTTTAATGTGGGAGCAGTGTTCATAATGATGTTGCCTTATGTAAACTATATTTCAACACTTTGTTTAATTAATTAGTAATTAGTTTGGAAGGAAAACTGAACGTTCAAATTGCACATATACTGAAATAGCCTGAAGATTTCTCGTAGATAAATTTGGCCTCGTACGACATTTAGCATCTTGACACGTTGATAAATGGATTGATGTGAACTATATTTCAACACTATGATTAATTACTGGTAATTACTTTAAAAATAAGCTTGATTGAGAAGCTGGAATTTGGAAGCACAGAATATAGAATAGAACGTAAACTATATATAAATGATTCTCGTATATTACTTCAGGATCTTTTAGTATCTACGACACTTGTGAACTTGTCAAGTTAAAAAACAAAGCCAAACAAAACAACTCAGTTCGCGGAATTAGATCTATGAAATTTAGATTTCTTTCGTAATTGAAAAATAAATTATACTCCAAATGATCCCTGTCCGAGGCAACCAAGACATGTTTGAATCAAGCTTTTGAAGAGCATTATTCACTTGATTATATTAATTTCTGGCCGTGCAAATGATTCAGCAGTTAAAAAAAAGAAGTTAATTCAATCTTGATTACAGCATGCCAAACGCACTCAGTGTAATGCTGAATCATGCACTGACTGCCTGGTTACATTTCGTTGTCGTGACATATATCATCAATGTATTTCCAAAACCTTTGCCCAAATTTGTCATGAAATTGGAGTATTACGATGAGCCATTTTATTGATTAGTTTTGTAGGTAATACTGACTTTCCAAGTATTCAATTGTAGTTAGCTCACAGAATCTGAAAAGCTTCGACAATGTTTATACAATGTAACGTAATGTAATGTGAGAATTATGCTAAAGCATCAATGTTTTTTATATTTTATGAAAGCGAATGCAAGAATATTAAGTTACACAAATTTGGAACTCCTCGACGGGCTTGAAATAGTATAGAAAAAGTGATGCATTCTACATAAGCTCAAATGACCTAAAATCTAAGGTTTTGTCATTAACTATTCTCGTTTTGTCATTGCATTGAAAGATTACCTCACTACTATATCAAGATTCCGTCACATTGTCTGTAAATGTTTTGCCATTACCAGTAAAGGCTTTCGCGGAGAATGGTTTGCCATAGTGCATGTTTCAGCATTATCGGTGAATTTTGTTCACATGCTATGATCAGGAGTGTGTGCTTTTAAAGCTACAACATGCGTATGAGCTCAAATATGGAAATCGAGTGAATAATGCTCTCCAAAATCTTTATCTTTTGGCGTGCAGAGACGAACATGTCTTGAATTGCCTTGGACAGGGATCGTTTTTGGGATAATTTTTTTTGGTTTGTTTTGTTTGGAAATGGTTCAATAACGTGACAAGTTGATAAGCGCCGCAGATAATAAGAGACTCAATTAACACACGAGAATAATTCAGATTACGTTCTTTGTCATATCTATTTCATTCCAACTTGCAGCTTCTCCATCAAGCTTATTTTTAAAGTAGTGTTGAAATATATTTCACACCAATCCATAACATTTATCAGCGTGACAAATTGTCAAATGTCACTTTTACGAAGCAAACAGTCCTAATTAATCTACGAAAAATCTTCCGGCTGTGCAATTTAAACTGTCAGTTTTCCTTCCATGCATTATCATATAAATACACAACGTTTTGAAATGTAGTTTACATAAACCAAATTCATTACAGTTATGCTCCCACATTAATTTCAGATTTCTGGAATAAAACTTCACCGCACACTAATGTGGTTAATACGATTATGAATTGTTTTCTGAGTTTTCGTCTCTCCACGACAGTGCATCTCACAGCGGGAACAACTGGTTGATTATCTATACTTTTATTAAATTATCTGTGCACAAAGTTCAAAGGCGGGATCTCAATTAATGCACAATGCATGTGTCGTAATGTTAGCGTCTTATAGCGGGATATACCCCCCGCCTCGAAACCAAGCCAAGACCTGAAATACATTACTCTCATCGAAACAAGGGTGTTTTGAAAAGGTTTAAGATCGTATTTGTCGATGAAGTTCTCAAATCCGATAACATCAATGTATATAGCGCATAGCCGGTAAATTATATATGTTGAAATAAAATTAACACAATTAATGATCTAATTTGAATATACTGTTCCAACGAAAAGTTCTATCTTAATTGGTGAAAATATGGGGTTGTTTTTTCTAAGAGTTTCCAATATGTTAGATCAGACATAAGGTAGAAAACCGTCGCCTATCTAGCATTTCCACGTCAATGATCTAAAGGTATATATTTCCTGTGATACTGTTGTTATGGTCAACAATTCTGGTACACAAAAATTGAAAATTAAAAGCCGACTCAAGTCATATCAAAACAGATTGTTACAGCCAGCTCAAATATTGTGCAGCCCTATAATTTGGTCAGATCTCTCATTTTCAATGTCAAATATTCTATTATCCGAATGGATTGTAGTGACTCGTCTGGTGGACTTGTCTCCATTCCTGCCACTGTAGCACCTATGTCATGTGTGCATATGAGTTATGAAATTCGGTTAGAACACTATGAGCATCACGACTTATATGCCGGAATAGATTGTATTCTTATGTTTGTCACATCTTTAATCGTTTGACACCTGATCCGTTATTTCCACAGACTGGTTGAGTCATGGGACTTTACGCCCAGTAAAATCTCTTACAATAACACTGATGAAGCGCGTTTGCCCAGATGGGTTTATAAAATACACAAAAACATATTTCATATGAAATGGCTTCACTGGTGGGCATATATACCGCCTCAAACTATCATTTCTGTCTACGGTAAAAATCGAACCATTTGCATCCAAGGTGTAAATGCCTTTTTTTAATTATCAGGAAATGTCATGTGGGAGTTCTATCAATAATTTACCACAGTTTGTTGTTTTCAGCAGTTAGTGTTTCTTGATGATTGAATCTGTCTGGATTTTTGTCACGCACCTTTTTTCTACAGTTTTGCAATTACAAGATTTATATAGGCTGTAAAGTCGTTCGAAGCCGAGAGTGAATCTGATGTTTTAATAAGTAATTTTTTGTAAGAGGTGGATTTGCAAAAACATTAACATTTTAATATTAATATTTTACTCAACCATGAGATCTATCTTGTGAAACGTGACCAATTACTCCCAGAAATTATCAGGAAGCTAAGACTAATTTATCATCTAAAAATACTGTCTTGCCTGTATACAGCTTTTCAGCAGTAGTTTAATATCACACTCCATACCGGTATAGATTGACCCTTCTTCCGAGCTTTTCAGAAAACACTGGAACTGACGGAGAGATCATTTCATATTAAAAATCAATTTGTTGAATTAAATGTATACTATATGAGGTTGACTCGTCTATATTGACCGACTATTAACTCGCACAATCTAGTTATTTGAAGATATTTTCGATTGAAAACATCTTCATACTAAACAGAAAGATATAATGTATATCGTCATAATCGGCCTGGTCAAAGCACGGTCTGGTTGGTCGTCGACATTATACAAATGCCTGACAGGTGTCTGGGTGGAGTATCGGAAGAGTTGGACGCCTGGGAGGGGGTCCGCTGTTGAATGAATATCAACTTGCCCAACGGTTGTGGGTAGTCATAAATAGCCAACGATCTGCCAAGATATGACAGTACTGTTCGAGCCTTGGACTATCAACTTGTGCTTGATATCACTTTGGAAAAGAGCAATTAATAAGTCCTAATTCAATATGTTAATGTATATCAAAGACGAATCGGGAAAAATGCATGCGATTACGGATGCCGGAGATTTACGACCTGTGATGAAGCGGGTAAAGCGGACAACCATCAGGGTGATCCGAAGGGAGAGTTTACTTGGCAAACCGACCAGGATAAAAACAATGCCAACTTTGGTTCAATTAGTTGAGCAAAGGAAGACAGAAAATGTTCCTGTAGGGACAACTGACCACGTTGCTCACAGGTTTCGTCAAAACTGGCTTTCGAAATACCCCATAGATACCAACAGCAAAGAAACAATCAACGTGGACGATAGTTTAACCAACTTAAACTGGCTGCAAAATCTGAACGTGATGACTTCACCCATCCCATCTACAAACCCCGTGACTGTCAGAGACAATGTTGAAGTTAACCAAGATGTTCTCAAGATGAGCCACAGGCCCGCTGTGACGATGGAGTCCAGAATGAATATATACGGGGATTTAAGTCCTCCTCCATCAGTTCAAGACAAAATGGACTACAAAATCAACCACAGTGTTAAACCTCCATATCCATATTCAACCTTGATCTGTATGGCAATACAAGAGACTCGGGAGCAGAAAATCACATTATCAGCTTTATACAACTGGATTACAGAGAATTATGCCTACTATAGAATGACAGATCCAAGCTGGCAGGTAGGTTAATATTTTATGTCATATTGATTTCAGTCTTCATAACACTAATGATGTATGTCAAAGAAGTCTTCCATGGTATCCAGTATATATCCTCAAATGTGAGGTTCCATTTATCATTGATTAAAAATATTTCCTAGATTAAAACGATAGAAAAGGAACTGCATGAACGAACCGCTGTCTCAATACACCTACCTCTGTTATGAGCGCCTGTCTCAATGCACATATCTCTGCTATCGGCGCCTATCTTAATGCACCTGCCTCTGCTATCGGCGCCTGTCTCAATGCACCTGCCTCTGCTATCGGCGCCTGTCTCAGTGCACCTGCCTCTGCTATCGGCACCTGTCTCAATGCACCTGCCTCTGCTATCGGCGCCTATCTCAATGCACCTGCCTCTGCTATCCGCGCCTGTCTCAATGCACCTGCCTCTGCTATCGGCACCTGTCTCAATGCACCTGCCTCTGCTATCGGCGCCTATCTCAATGCACCTGCCTCTGCTATCTGCGCCTGTCTCAATGCATCTGCCTCTGCTATCGGCGCAGCTCTATTGTTGAAGAATTAATTTGAATTTTGTGAAAGTCCGAAATTGTTTTTGTTCAAATAAATATTGATCTTTTCTTGTTTACAGAACTCGATACGACACAACTTGTCTCTGAACAAGTCCTTCGAGAAGGTTCCAAGAGGTAAAGATGAATCAGGTAAATGGGGATTCTGGCGTATCAATCCAGAATACAGTGATAGTTTACAAAAGAAGAGACCGAGCTATAATTCCACAATAAACATGCCGCTGAGCAAGAAATTCAAACCGACAGTGAGTGACAAATCCTACCCGGGCTACACTGGTAACAACAACAAAATAGCAGAGTCAACTGGGTTCCAATATGATTCGTCTAACCCATTCCTGAATTTCTCTGACGCTGTGAGTGGTGATCGTGATGTCAGCAGAGCATTCAACTTCTCATCTCTGTTGGGCCAAGATATCCAAGTTGATGGTAGACCAATTAAAACAGAGGATCTCCTCGACGAGTCAGAGCATTGTCTAGCTAGCTCTCTAATCGACATAAGCCCACCACCATCCGAATCTAACTCTGATGATTTGGGCTTCGAGGATCTTTTTTCTCAGACAGATTTCTCGCAACCTGTGCCTCTAAACTTCTCATTAAGTGATCCTCTTGATTTGACAATCAGTGGTACAGAATTACAGACCCCTGATTGGCGGAATGAGAGCTTTGCTTTCCTCCAAAAATGTGATTCCATCGAAACCACCGCGTTATTTTCGTCCCAGATTAGCGGGCTGCACACGCCAATGCATAGTCCATCGTACGAAGATGGTGATATATCCTGGCACCATCACGACAACTCCACAGCATTCGACATCGACCGTCACGACATCCCAGCAGCCTTCGATATGGGCAATCTCTTTGACATCTAAAACGTTCACAATTCACGACTTTGACTTAGAAATTCAAATCGTTAACAGGAATTCCTAGTTAATTCGTTGTGACAGTCGTGTCTAACAACCTGTACGAAATATCCACATTTGTGAAACAAGGTGTCAGAAAAGCTTCATCATGAGCCAAAGCCATGTCAACCGGACTCTTCGTTGTGCCATGCTTGCTCGTAATTTGATTGACATGTTATATCGTCCACCACATATAGTGCTAAAATATAGAGATCATAATATCTCCAGAAAACTCTGGCAAATTGAAGATGCTACAGAATCTATTTATTTATGTATTTATCTATTTCTAATAGAAGTGCTAGAATTTGTAGATCAATCTCATTATAATGATTGTAATAAAATATGTTTAATACAAATACACACGTGTGTGTATGTGTTTCATTTTTTCTAGTGGTATGGGGGTACACATTTTGATGAATGTCATCTGACTTTTTGTTAAATATCCAACGTCAACTGGCTTCAATGTTCCTGAAAATCCATTTTCGATTATAGAACAATCCAGAGATAGAACTCTTCAGCCATGAAAGGCGCGAAACGACATCATTGCCCACGTGACTTCGGGTCAAGGTTAGACGCCGGGCAATGATTTAACATTGGCTGTACCTCAAAATCCACAAAATATGTATCACTGTGACTTTCAAAATACTGAAAATCCAAACAGCTTTGAAGATGTTATTGTCTGGGAGTTAAATGCACATTTACAATCAGAAGTCATCGACTGTAAAACTCCGTGAATAAAATAATGCAGGTTTGCCAGTGTTCATTGGATATCAGCTGATTCCTCAGGAAATCGGTCAGACATTTTCAAGGATGCCCAGTTTTAACTTAAAACAACCATGCCGGACTTCATTCCTTCTCTCAGAATAATTGGATCTAACTTTTACAAAACCTGCAGCCCCCAATAGCTCCTGGATCTAGACCACATAAATGAAGGGATCTAGTTTATCGGTGCTATGGCAAAAATATCATGTAGAATGGGATTGTGTGGATAATATCAGATTCATGAAAGTTGAAGTCCTGCAGCATGCTCCACAAATATCATCAAAGGTCATAAAACTTTCTGGTCTGCGCCAGTGTGGATCTATACTTGTTTTTTTTGTTTGTTTTTTTTTTACAAAATTATGTCCCTTGACCAGGTGAGGACTTGAATGTGTCAGAAATGATTTAGCTTCTAGAAACAAAGACTTCATTTCCTGAGTACCATTGTGTTATATATTGTTATGATTGGCTTAACTTTAGCTGCTGAAGATATTTCTAATTTGAGGGTACTGGGCAATCATACTAAATTTATTTTCATAACTTCATTTATTTTCACAATAAGCAACATAATCGAGATTAGCAAGTGAAGTTTTACAACATAATATAATACGCATCATGCATCTCCTTCAGTTTAGTGTAGACATATATACCCTTGGATATCTGTTACCCTGATTCAGTCATAATATTGTCTGTATTATATTGATGTCGACAAGGAATATACATACTTATTTAATAGTATTATTAATTGTATGTTGTTTATGATTAACATGAACTTTTTATTCACTGGAATCCAGCCATTTGTTCCATATGGGCAATATTCTCATCAGCCATCACCATTCAATATGAATGTGATACATGTACAAGTCCATGGTAATTGATACATTATGGTGAAGGTGACCTGTAACACCAGTATACAAAATTATTCCGAGCTCATTGAATCAGCACATGATGCTGAGACAGATCAGAACGAAGTGTCGGTAAAATCAGATGTGTTTTGTAGAGGATTCTGTCAATGAGGATGCTATACTGTACACATACAAAATATGAAGTGTTGATGTGTAGGGCCTATAGCATAAAATCACAAGCAAGTTGGTAAAACTAGGCACACAGGGTCTCATTTCTGCCGCTAACGTGTTGATTTGGGTGGGGGTGTCCTCTCATGGGGAGGTGTGGGTGGGAAGGGGCCTAATGTCTCAAGCAGTATTCCAGGTTTTCCATCAATATACTCTATTCCATACCCCAATATTTCAAGCACGTGAAATCAAAGAAATATTATTTGTGGGGAATGTGACTTCCACATCCCTAGCTGGACATGCTAGTGGGGAACCCTCAATCTCACGTTAATTACCATTGGTGAAGTTCACGTCAACAAATGCAAAATTGAGCTTGGCATCCTGCCCTATGTTATTCAGTGATGTACTATTCCCCTACTGACCCTGTTGCCTCGACGGAGGTCTTTGCGCTCATTCAGCGCTTGTTATATAAAGCATGGGGTTATATATACACAGACCCCATATTTCGACATTTCACCTTAATACCACCGCCCCCAAAACTTTTGAGGGCCTGTGCACGTTGTAAGAGCAGCACTACAGCTTGTGTGGTTAATATATAACAAAGACAAAACATTTGGTTTATGATATGTGTTTTGTCTTTATTTATGTGTAACCATCCAGCACCAGTCAGAAAAAAACAGTCGTCGTACATTGGAGGCCATTTATCATTCTCAATGAAAAAAATATGAGATTGTGAAATAAGATCGCTGGTGTTTTCGGTAAGCTGTCGTCGTCGACGGTTAAGGCGGTGGAATTTTCTCTTTTACCAATTGTTTTCGTAACATATGTCTAAACATATGCCCCTGACATTCGATAAGCGATGAGGGTCAGAATCTTTGGTCAATACACGATAGCCTTCGTTTTCGATAAACGATAAAATTCCGCTTAACTTTTGGGATTCCATGATCGTCGCCAGAATTTTTTGAGAGGGGATCGTTTCCTATGCTTATTTATTAGAGCGCTACGTGATGTGCTGTCCAATATAAGGAAATAATATACATTTTTGGTCATTGAGAGGGTGTCGTTCTCACCCAACGACCCCAGCCATTCTTTCGTCAGAATATTCAAATACTGAACAAGTGGTCCGATTGTGTGTGTGAAGTTGTTTGTGTGCAATTCTATTCACGAATCATAATAAAATAAGGCGTTATGTGCGTTAGGGGTTCGCTGTCTTTATTTCGCGTCACTATTGCACTTTAAAGTCCAAAATGAAGATGGGAGAAAAATGGAAATAATAATAATAAAAAAAAATCTCGGGGATTTGGCGATTCGAACAAAAATGTTGGTTTTCTTTTAATCTGTACATAGTCCGACACTGTAACCATTTGGCCAAGCAGCTGTCACAATTATCAACATGAGGAATCATGTGCCGACTGGCAGTGAACTACACCCTTTCAGAGCATTACAAGCGTTTTGACATATTTCAATATTATGAAAATATGACACCTTTAACGAAAACGATTCTTCAGTATCATTTTGGATCAAACCTACCGCATTTCGATATGTAAGACTCGTTTTGCTTAAAGGTGTCAGAATTTATATATGAATGGAATTCCCTTCAAGAATATCGCCAAAAATTGCAAAAACAAACAAATGCTTATTTTCTGATACTCGTAATATTTTTTGACAAATTTTTTTTTTGGTGAAAATTGAGAATATGAAAATTCAGTATTTCCTCTCTCAAGCTAATAACTTTTAAAGTAAACGAGATGAAATTATATTTTCGGTTTATAAACACTACACACTAAAGAAAACATGAGGCACCAGAAATGCTAGAACCCCTCAGCTCTGTAATATTCTAGAAAAAATTATCAGTTATATCACGAGTGTGTGTATATGTGGCAGAGCAGTGTGATCAACAGTTTATTGAGCTGCCTCACTAAATGCCATATTGTACGTGTAAGCTGCGTTTTGTTCGTTTTTTTAACATGTTTGCTTCTAAGCGCCCAGAACTATATTTTATAGTAGACAACTGGTTTGACAATTCAGCTTTCCATTAAAGTCTATTATCGTAATTGTCGCCAACCAACGTTTTGAATCTCCAATTATAAAGGCAAACAACAGAGCAGAAGGACGATGGATGCAAGCTACTTTATTCAGAACAGAAACCCAACTATTAAGGCAAGGTTTACTGATAATTTTATCCACACAGGCCACTAAAAATCCTCCCTCCCCACCCAGATTTATTTAAAAAAATGATGCTAAAAAAGGATTTTTTTTTTAACCAACCAGCCTAAAGCTTTGCTTATAGTTTCTGCCACCCCCCACCCCCTTGAGCCCGACGAAGTCCAAGTATGGCTATAGGGTTCCATCAAATATATTTGAAATTTCCTTTGGAAGGTAGTTTCAGTTAGCTTTTATCAAACAGAATAGCTTTGGGACGTTTGAAGAAGTCGGAACCAAAATGATCACGCACGTGGTCGTTGTTGTTGTAAATTGCGCCTGTCGCACTTTCGTTATCAAGTTCGAATTAGAGATTTAATTCTCCTTCAGCAAAAACGTCTCATAATTCGTTTATACTTTACATCTGAAGATATAACCCCTAGCAAGTAAGTCGCTAGTTGAATTTAATATGCCACATCAAGAAAACAGACGTACGTCACCTCAAAGTACCGGTAAAGATCGGCTGCTGGTTGTCAGATAAATAAATGAAGTCTGCAATAGGGGTTTTAGCATGTATGGATAGCTGAACTTGCTACTTATACTATAAAGGTTATCAAGACGTGAAAGTGATGAAAATTGCACATTAAGCAATTCCTATAATTAATATCATCACCAACCTTATACGTAACTTGATTATTCAGAAAAAAAGGAAGGATAATTTGGTATTCAGGGACAAAGCGGGCAATATTCCGTTGATATTTTGAATGCAGAATGGAGAGAAAAGACTGATGAAAAGGGAAACATATGAAACGGGCTGTATAGAACTACCTTCAATTATTCTTGGAGCAGTTTTCATTTGGGTTGTATCTTGTACCTTATTCAGCAAAGACCATTCCATTACCCGAGGGTTCCCGATTGTCAGTAGAATTTGACCAAAGCATAATTCATAATAAAACTTGTTATTTTCAAAAAATTAAAAAAAATGATTCCACTATATCAATAACCCAAAAGATACAAAAGGCACACCTACAAAATACATTCTGTACTGGATAGAAGTTTTGAGCACCTGCCTTCAGTAGTTTTCAAGATGTGGAATGTTAACGAAAATGGTACGGACGGACGGACGGACGGACAGACAGACGGACAGATGGACAGACGAACCCACAACAATATCCCTATGCCCATTCGGGCTGAGGGGTAAAAATACGGTCAAACCGAACACCTCCTTTCCAGACAGACACAATTCATTGACAAAAACGATTTGAAACCTTTTCCAAAACTTTGTTTTGAAATTTTGATTGAGACGTATCACTGTACATGTATTTAAGGTCTCGGCTTGGATTCAAGGCGGGGGGTATATCAGATAAAAACATTCTTTTAGGCACATGATTGTGCATTAATTTGAAACAAGTCCTTGAACCTTGGGCGGTGATCAGTTAAACATACAAGCCTGAATTATTATTCATTTGTTCCCGCTGAGATGCCCCGTCGATGAGAGACAAATACTCAGAAGACACGCGCTTTAGTAAGTTTTCTACTATAAGTCAGAAGTTTAATGTGGGAGCAGTATTCATAATGATGTTGACTTATGTAAACTATATTTCAACACTTTGTTTAATTAATTAGGAATTAGGTTGGAAAGAAAACTGAACGTTCAAATTGCACATATACTGAAATAGCGTGAAGAATTCTCGTAGATTAATTTGGCCTCGTACGATATTTGGCATCTTGTCACGTTGATAAATGAATTGATGTGAACTATGTTTCAGCACTATGAAGAATTACCGGTAATTACTTTAAAAATAAGCTTCGTAGAGAATCTGCAATAGAACGAAATAGCCTGAAGATTTCTCGTAGATTAATTTGGCCTCGTACGACTTGTGGCATCTTGTCACGCTGATAGATGGATTGATGTGAACTATATTTCAAACTGAAATAGCCTGAAGATTTCTCGTAGATTAATTTGGCCTCGTACGACATTTGACATCTTGTCACGTTGATGGATTGATGTGAGCCATATTTCAACACTATCATTAATTACTGGTAATTACTTTAAAAATAAGCTTGATTGAGAAGCTGCAAGTTGGAAGCACAGAATATAGAATAGAACGTAAACTAAATGATTCTCGTATATTAATTAAGGTTCATTTATTATCTACGACACTTGTGAACTTGTCAAATTAAAAAAAAATCAATCCAAACAAATCCAACAGATTCAATCATCAAGAAATACTAACTGTTGAAAAGAAAACAACAAACTGTGGTAAATTATTGATAGATCTCCCATATGACATGTCTGGGGGGAAAAAACAACAACAAAAGAGAAGCCGTCAAAACATACACGTTGGATTCATGTGGTTTGATTTTAACCTTGGGCAGAAATGTATATCATAGCATGAGGCTGTATAACCCAAAAGTGAAGTTCTTACATATAAAATACCTTTTCATGTATTTTATTTGAATCCTATCAATCCGAATAAAAAAAACCGCTTCTTAAGGTTTATTGTAGAAGGACGAGGAGTAAACTGCCATGACTCAAACAGTCTGTGGAAACAAAAGATCACGTGTCAAACGATTAAAGATGAGAAAAACATAAGAATGCAATTTATTCCATCATTTTAGTCGTGATGCTCATAGTGTTCTAACCGAATTTCATAACTGATATACACCTATGTTATATGTGTTACAGTGGCAGGAATGGAGACAAGTCTGACTTATTTATACATATACCAGACGAGTTAATACAATCCATTTGGATAATAGAATAGTCGGATTTGAAATTTTCAGTTCTTTTCTACCAGAATTGTCGCACCTATACAACAGTGTCATACAGAATATAACTTGATTACTGACGTGGAAATGCTTGACAGACGACGTCTTCCTACTGAATGTCGGATCGAACATATGGGAAAACATGAGAACCAGAAGTATTTTAACCAATTAAGATGAGATGATCCTTCTAACAGTATATTCAAATTAAAACATTAATTGTGTTGGCTTTATTTTTACGTTGATGTGATCGGATTTCAGAACTTCATTGACGAACAACCATTTAAAACCTTTTCAAAGAGCCTTTTTTAATTTTAATTGAGACGTTATACTATATTTTATGTTTCGGCTTGGTTTGAAGGCGGGGGTATATTATATAAAACACATTCATTTAGGTACACAATTAATTTAGAATGAGCCTTTGAACCTTGGGCGGTGATCAGTTAAAGATACAGGCCTGTATTATCCTTCATTTGTTCCCGCTGTGAGATGCCCCGTCGTTGAGAGACAAACACTCAGAAGACACGTCAGAGTATTGGTAATAACACAAGTGTGCAGTCAAGTTTTCTCCTAAAATCAGAAGGTTAATGTGGGAGCAGTATTCATGATGATGTTGACTTATGTAAACTGTATTTCAACACTTCGTTTAATTAATTAGTAATTAGACTTGGAAGGCAAACTGAAAGTTCAAATAGCACATGTATTGAAATAGCCTGAAGATTTCTCGTGAATTCATCACCTGTCTTCACCTTGCACGACATTTGGCAACTTGTCACTTTGACAAATGGATTGATGCGAGCTATATTTCAAAACTATTAGGAATTACTTCAAAATAAGCATGATTGAGAAGCTGCAAGCTGGAATCACAAACATAGAGAAATATAGAATATATACTACTCGATCCTCCTGTATTAAATTACGCTCTTCTTATATCTACGACACTTGTCAACTTGTCACGTTAACATATGCAAACAAAACAACCCGGTTCGCACAATTAGTTTGATGCAATTTTGGATTGATCTCGTAATTGAAAAATATATTATGCGAGAAACGAACCATGTCCAAGGCAATTAAAAACATGTTCGTCTATACACATCTACATCAAGCTTTTGAAGAGGCTTGTTCACTCGATTATCTTAACTTCTGTTCCTACAAATGTTGTAGCAATAAAACTCACATATATTAGCCTATTCCTGGTTACAGTACGTCAAAATAATTCACCTACAATGCTGCAACATAGGCTGACAATGACAAATCATTCCACTCGGAAACCTTCACTGGGGTGAATGTATACGGCAAAACAATCCTAGGCAAATTCGAGACATTCACTGACGACGAAACATTTATGGACAGTGTGGGAATCCTGGCAGTTAAGATGCCGGAATATTTATTGATGAGTTCATCTATTATGATGAGAAGTGCTAGAATATGTACACCACAGCGGGCGTCCCACAGGGTTCCGTGTTGGGCCCACTCCTTTTCTTAATTTACAGTGATGACACTCTCATGTAGCTTGTTGTAAATGACCCCATCATATCAGCATAAATCCCCAATTTCGATTTAAGAAAATTTGAAGAATGGGCCGACAAATGGTTAATGAAATAAAGAGCCCTGAGAAATAAAAAGCAATCGACTTCAGTCTCAAAAATATCAATGGGCCAATGAAAGCATCATGTTGAAGTGATTTTTAAAAAAGTTAGACCTACAGGCTCTCGTCCTGTTCATCAATCCACAACGAAAAATAAAATATTGTTTAAACATGTACACCAAACTATATTTTAGATACTGCAATGAACTGTGCTTGATACAAGTCCTCCTATTTGAGCTGTATTCCATAAATCTATTTATCACATTTTTATATATTTTATCGATTCTTTTCAGAATTGTTTTAGGAAAATTCAATTAACACATTGAAAAGTCATTCGGTGTTTTTCCATGTGTTACAGTGATGGAATGCATGTACTGTATCTGGGGTTTTTCGATTCATCCGGGTCCTTGTGACATTGTTTTACAGCCTGAGTCTGTATGATGCAATACCAAAGGTCAATGAGTGCACTTGAGCATGTACTGACCTGTAACTTCTCATTCCATCCATCATCCCGTCCATTGGGACTTCTGCGCAAGTGTGACGTCACAGCATATCGGCTCACATTTAGTAGTATAAAAGCGCACCTCGAGCCCTCTTAACCTTGCTGCGCAAATTATGCGCAGAGGATAGTATAGTAACAGTATACTGACTCACATTTAGTAGTATAAAAGTGCATTTCGAGACCTCTTGACCTTGCGGCGCAATGCGCAATGTGGTTCGGCAAATGAGAGCCTACTTCGTAGGAAAAGAATTGGCCATGTTGTCCCATGCTCATCAATGTATTTCCAAAACTTTTGAAACGAAATGTAAAAAAAATAGTGATTGACAGTGGACCAATTTAGTGATTGGTTTTGTATATACTAATGACTTTTCAACGTTCTTATTTGAAAATTGTTCAAAGAATGCTAAAAAGCTATCACAAAATGTATGAAGCTTCGACAAAATGTATAAAACGACTTTTAAAGAAAGAATTTTTCTTAATGGTGCTGGATTGTTAAACACAACTAAAGACATAATAAAACATGGCAGTGTGGCCGTCACAGCACCTACGAAGTCGGGTAGGCATTAGGACTCCGACGCAAACTGAACTCTTGCAAATTTTTCTTAATGGTGCTGGATGGTTAAACACAACTAAAGACATAATAACACATGCCAGTGTGACTAACGCCACAGGACCTACCAAGTAGGGTAGGCATTATGACTCCGACGCAAACTGAACTCTTGGAAATCCTCCCCCCCCCACCAGTTGAAATCTTGCCTATATTAAGATGGGCACTGCCCAAAACAGAATCACCAGTGCTTTTCATCAAAAATCACCAGAAATTATCATCAAAACTAGGCCAACTCAGAACTTGCTGGTAACAGTCCCCTAATGCACCTTCATGAAAAAAAACAAGGTTCTAATGTCAACGGTTCTCCTTATTTTGCCGACGAAGTGATTCGGATGGACTGACTCGCTCATTGCCGGACAATTTGAAAGTGAGGGCCTACTTCGTAGGAACATAACTGCAGATTAACCCTTCTTACATATTAAACACAGTCAGAACTTTAGCCAGTCGATGATTATAGACGCTACATGGATCGATTCTCGGACCTTTCGTTCGACTGGCATTTATGTCCACAGGGACTTTATAATCTCATTATAAAGTCACCATACGGAAGGTGTTTGTTTTGTATATAACACTTTATTAATGACACCTGTAATATACCAGTAATTAACTATTTAATCCAAAGTGCAATCAATATATAAGACGTGAAAATATCCCGCCTACATCTATCGCCATATCGACTGACATTTTCCAAAACTGTTAAACTTTGTGATATAGAACGGCTCACATTTCGTTAATTGGGCCATATCAAAATGGATTTCCAGAAACCTTGAAGACATTTGTTTTTACCTATAACAAAAAATAAATAAGACATTCACCAAAATTTGTAAAAAATATGATACTCGTTATTGTTCGAAAAAAAGAAACACATATACACAAGGTTTTATATATATTATTCATATTTTATTACAATCATTATAAAGAGACTGATCTACAAATTCTAGCACTTCAATTCTTAATAGATACATACATCAACTAAATTGATTTTGTAACATCTCCGACTGCCAGGGTTTACTGAGACATTATGCTCACTATATTTATAGCACTAAATATGGTGGACGGTTTGGCACATGATGCAGCTGTTCTGATACCTTGCTCCATAAATTGGGAAATGGAGGATGCTGAACACTTTGATCAGAACGAACTGTAAATTGTTGTTAATGTTTTGGATAATTAAGTCAGAGTTGTGGACTCGAGATGTTTTCGATGTCAAAGAGATTGTCCATTTCAAAGACGGGGGGAATGTCAAAGGTGGGAATCTCGTTATTGTTCGTTTCAAAGACTGTGGGGATGTCGTGATGGTCCCAGGATAAATCACTGTCCTCGTATGATGGACTATGCATGGGCGTGTGCAGACCACTGATCTGAATTTTCAGACCACACGAAACTGAATTTGTGGTCTCAGTGGAATCACATTTGTTGAGGGAATTAACGCTGTCTTTCCACCAATCGGGGGTCTGTAATCCCGTACCACTGACAGCCGAATCTAGAGGATCACTCAAGGAGAAGTTTAAAGGCACATGCTGCGAGAAATCTGTCTGAGAGAGAAGATCCTCGAAGTCCATATCGTCAGAGCTAGACTCGGACGGTGGTGGGCTCATGTCGATTAGAGGACCAGCTAGACTGTGTTCTGACTCGTCGAGGAGATCCTCTGTTTTAATTGTCCTACCATCAACTTGGATGTCTTGACCCAACAGAGATGAGAAGTTGAATTCTCTGTTGAGATCCTCACCATCACTCACAGCATCAGAGAAATTCAGGAATGGATTAGACGAATCATGTTGGAACCCATTTGAGTCTATTGGTTTGTTGTTACCCGTTGAGTTCATGTAGTAGTTGTCATTCACTGTCTGTTTGATTTTCTTGCTCGGAGGCATGTTCATAATGGAATAGCTCGGTCTCTTCTTTTGTAAACTGTCACTGTATTCTGGATTGATACGCCAGAATCCACCTTTACCGGGTTCATCTTTTTTTCTTGAAACCTTCTCGAAGGACTTGTTCAGAGACAAGTTGTGTCGTATGGAATTCTGCAACAACAAACAAAGGAAAATAAATCAATAATTATTTGAAACGACTTCCTATCTTTTTAACATAGGGAATATTTGTAATCAATGATAACTGGAACTTCACAAATAAGGATATGTATAGGATACATGGAAGATTTCTATGACATACATCATTAACCATCAACTCAGTGTTATGAAGAGTGAAATCAATGTGATATGAAATATTAACCTACCTGCCAGCTTGGATCTGTCATTCTATAGTAGGCATAATTCTCTGTAATCCACTTGTATAAAGCTGATAATGTAATTTTCTGCTCCCGAGTCTCTTGTATTGCCATACAGATCAACTTTGCATATGAATATGGAGGTTTAACACTGTGGTTGCTTTTGTAGTCCATTTTGTCTTGAAACGATGGAGGAGGACTTAAATCTCCATATGTACTAATTCTGGACTCCATCGTCACACTGGGGCTGTGGGTTGTCTTGAGAACATCTTGGTTAACTTCAACATTGTCTCTGACAGTCACGGGCTTTGGAGATGAGAAAGGTAAGGCCATGACGTTCAGATTTTGCAGCCAGTTTAAGTTGGTTAAGCTATCGTCCACGTTGACTGTTTCGTTGTTGTTGGTATCTATTGGGTATTTCGAAAGCCAGTTTTGACGAAATCTGTGAGCAACGTGATCAGTTGTGACTAAAGGAGCATTCCCTGTCTTCTTTTGATCGACCGATTGAACCAAAGTTGGCGTTATTTTGACCCTGGCCGATTTGCCTAGTAAATTCTCCCTTCGAATCACCCTGATGGTTGGCCGCTTTACCGGCTTGATCACAGGTCGTAAATCTCCGGTATCCGTAATCGCATGCAATTTTCCCGATTCGTCTTTGATATACATCAACATAGGCTTATTATTTGCTCTTTTCCTATGTGATATCAAGCACAAGTTGATAGCCCAAGGCTCGGGCCGAAAGTGACATATCCGACAGATCGTTGGCTATTTATGTCCACCCAGAACCGTTGGGCAAGTCGATGCGCATTCAACCGCCGACCCCCTCCTGGGCGTCCAACTCCCCGGACACATGCATACTCCACCCAGACATCTGTCAGGCATTTGTATGATGGTACGTCCACTCAGACCGTGTTTTGACCAGACCGGTTATGACGACCCTGTATCGTTTTGATTAGTATGAAGATGTTTCCAATATTTGAAATTGATCGAAAATATCATCCAATAACTAGAGTGTGAAAGTAAATTATCGTTCTATGTAGAAAAGTCAATATCATAGTTTACAATTCAGTTTAACAGAATGATTTTCAATCGGAAGCGATCTCTCTTTCACTTCCAATATTTTATGGGAAGCTCTGAAGCAGGGACAATAATTCAATTTATACCGGTAAAGAATTGCAATATGGAAGTATGTGTACAAGCAAGACAGTATTTTTATATGATAAATTAGTTTTAATTTCCCGAAAATTCTTGAAAAGGAGATATTGACCTTCAAATGTTCTGTTCGTACTCGCCTGGTTAACACATTATAACCCAATAAGTCCCAGACGCCAACGACCGTGTCAGAGCACATAAATCTGTTGATAGATGATAAATGATAAATGTTCTCTCGTCGCACGTGATATATCTCTCTCGAATCGAGTGAAATAATGAATCTTGTTAATATTTTTGTAAATTTAATTTTATGGAAAATAACAACAAAACCCGACAACATTTATTAAAACGTCAGTGCATACCCATTACCAAATTCACTCGCGGTTAAAAGAACGACTTTAGCGCCTATGCAAATCTGGCAATTGCAAAACTGTATAAAGGTACGTGACAAATTTCCAGGTCTACACATTCAATCATCAAGAAACATAAACTGGTGAAAACAAAACAACAAACTGTGGTAAATTATTTCAAGAACTCCCATATGACATGTCTGGGTAACTAAAAAAGGCCGTCACCATGTACCTTGGCTTCGAGTTTTACCTTGGACAGAAATGTCTACTTTACTCAAATCATATATTCCTATGATAGTTTGAGGCGGCATATAATCCAAAAGTGAAGCTATTTCATATGAAATATACGTTTTCTTCTGTTTTGAATCTTATAAATGCTCTGGATGAACAGGCTTCATCATGGTAATCTTCCATGACTCGAACAGTCGGTGAAAATAAGGGATCAGTTGTCAAACAAATAAAGATGTGAAACACATAAGAATACAATTTATCCCGGCATTATTAGTCGTGATGCTAATAGTGTTATAACCGAATTTCATAACCAGTTACTACAATCCATTTGGATAATAGAATATGAACATGAGAGATTGTGTGACTGCTATTTCACGATGTCTATAGTTTATTGTCTTGAATATTGAGAACTTCTAGAACGATATTTGAATATCAGTTTACTCGGATTTGAATTTTCAGTTCTTTTGCTACCGGAATTGTTACACCGAACAACAGTGTCATACGGAATATAACTGTTGATTATTGACTTGAAAATGCTTGACGGACGACGTCTTCCCACTGTATGTCGAACCTGACGTGTGGGGAACTATGAGAACAAACGCCCCTTCTTTTCACCACTTAGGATGGGATGATCCTTCTAACAGTATATTCAGATTGAAACATTGATTGTGTTGGCTTTATCTTTTCGCTGAGCTGACCGGATTTGAGAACTTCATTTATTGACAAAAACGATTTGAAACCTTTTCCAAAACCTTGTCTTGAAATTTTGATGGAGCCGTATCACTGTATTTCAGGTCTCGGCTTGGGTTGAAGGCAGGAGGTATATTATACAAAACATTCTTTTAGGCACATGCTTGTGCATTAGTTTAAAACAAGCCTTTGGCGGTGATCAGTTAAAGATACAAGCCGGAATTATCATTCATTGGTCCCCGCTGTGAGATGCCCCGTCGTGGAGAGATAAATACTCAGAAGACACGCCAGAGTATTACTAATAGCGTAAGTGAGATTTCTACTATAAGTCAGAAGTTTAATGTGGGAGCAGTATTCATAATGACGTTGACTTATGTAAACTATATTTCAATGCTTTGTTTAATTAATTAGTAATTAGGTTGGAAGGAAAACTGAACGTTCAAATTGCACATATACTGAAATAGCCTGAAGATTTCTCGTAGATTAAGTTGTTCTCGTACGACATTTGGCATCTCGTCACGTTGATAAATGGATTGATGTTAACTATATTTCAACACTATGATGAATTACCGGTAATTACTTTAAAAATAAGCTTCGTTGAGAATCTGCAATAGAACGAAATAGCCTGAAGATTTCTCGTAGATTAATTTGGCCTCGTGCGACTTGTGGCATCTTGTCACGCTGATAGATGGATTGATGTGAACTATATTTCAAACTGAAATAGCCTGAAGATTTCTCGTAGATTAATTTGGCCTCGTACGACATTTGACATCTTGTCACGTTGATGGATTGATGTGAACCATATTTCAACACTATCATTAATTACTGGTAATTACTTTAAAAATAAGCTTGATTGAGAAGCTGCAAGTTGGAAGGACAGAATATAGAATAGAACGTAAACTAAATGATTCTCGTTATTACTATTATAGTAGATGTATGTAACTACTTTTTAACCTGGAATATCTATCTAATTGTTAGAATGGATGCAAATACTATTATAAAATAAGTTACTTAATGAATTACTATAGTTCTACTCTGTAAACGAATTATTATAGGCCATCATTCCCAAATACAAAGTTTCCACTGTGTCTATTATAAACTTTTCATACCAGTGCCTAAAAAAAGTAGATATACTATTATCTTCCTACTGTATTGATGTAATGGACTCTCCTATGCTAACTGTAAAGATATGCTGCAAAATACATGTATATTTGTGACTGTTTTTGGCAAGCTGCGTCTGCCAAATATTCATATTGTTTTCCCCATATACCACAGAATGTGGTCTGGGTGTAAATAAATGAATTGAATTGAATTGTATATTAATTAAGGTTCATTTATTATCTACGACACTTGTGAACTTGTCAAATTAAAAAAAAATCAATCCAAACAAATCCAACAGATTCAATCATCAAGAAATACTAACTGTTGAAAACAAAACAACAAACTGTGGTAAATTATTGATAGATCTCCCATATGACATGTCTGGGGGGGAAAACAACAACAAACAAGAAGCCGTCACAACATACACGTTGGATTCATGTGGTTTGATTTTAACCTTGGGCAGAAATCATAGCATGAGGCTGTATAACCCAAAAGTGAAGTTCTTACATATAAAATACCTTTTCATGTATTTTATTTGAATCCTATCAATCCGAATAAAAAAAAACGCTTCTTAAGGGTTATTGTATAGAAGGACGAGGAGTAAACTGCCATGACTCAAACAGTCTGTGGAAACAAAAGATAACGTGTCAAACGATTAAAGATGAGAAAACCATAAGAATGCAATTTATTCCAGCATATAAGTCGTGATGCTCATAGTGTTCTAACCGAATTTCATAACTGATATACACCCATGACATATGTGTTACAGTGGCAGGAATGGAGACAAGTCTGACTTATTTATACATATACCAGACGAGTTAATACAATCCATTTGGATAATAGAATAGTCGGATTTGAAATTT